>JAQZBX010031234.1:0-26429 GCA_029593785.1 Cabassous unicinctus | reverse complement strand
GAGATGATGATGGACAATGACTACCCTAGGGAAGAGAGAGTATTTGCAGCTGCAGGCAGGATAGTCCAATCCATCTTCACCGTGGGATTTAAGTCTCCTCTCAACTGGAGGTGTAGTGGACATCAACATCCCAGAATCCTTGGGATTGGGGAAAGGAATATGGACTAGAGTGGACTTAATGGTATTCTACTATAGACATATTGGGATTCTAGCAATGGAAGAAATTACAACACTGATGTGGAGCCAGTGGCCACTGGAGGCTCTGGGGGCAGGGAGAAGGAAAAACAATTGTAACACGGGGGCTTTTTCAGGACTTGGGAGTCATCCTGAGTGACATTGCAATGACAGATATAGGCCATTTTGTATCATCACACAACATGCAGAATTGTGTGGGAGAGAGTGTAGACTACAATGTGAACTATGGTCCATGCTTAATGGCAAAGCCCCAGAATGCATTTATCAATTGCAATGAATGTGCCACTCTAATGAAGGATGTTCATGTGGGAGGGTGTGGGAGGTGTGAGGAGTGGGGCATATGAGAATCCCAATATCTTTTGTGTAACATTTATGTAATCTAACTATCTTTAAAAATATACAATAATAATAATAAACTATACACATGTGTAGCAGTTGTGCAATTTGATGTAATTATGAATTTCAAATACATATATTGGATTATGCTTGTGAACTGATCTGTTCATCTGGGCATGATTATGTTAGGATTAGGGCATTGACTGGGCCACATCAGTAGGGTGTTGAGTTCCACCCATTGGTGGGTGGGGAATAAAATATAAAAGGCATCACAAAGAACAGAGATGCAACATTTTTTTGAGTGGCAGTTTTGATGTTGGAGTTTTGATGTTGGAGAGAAGGCCCCAGGAGAAGAGAAGTGAGCCATTCACCTGATAGTCTACAGCTGACCTTGTGGTGGAAACAGAGGAGCTAATCTCAGAGAGAAACAAAGCCCCAGGAAGAGAAGCCTGAACCCTGGCAAACATCAGCAGGTGTCTTGCTCCAACATGTGGCAATGGACTTTGGTGAGGGAAGAAACTTGTGCTTTATGACCTGGTAACTGTGGATTTCTACCCCAAATAAATACCCTTTATAAAGACCAACCTATTTCTGGTATTTCGCATTAACATCTTTTTGGCTGACTAATACAACATGTAACAATGGTTATATTTAAAAGTGTCTCCTAAATAGAAACATTCTGGTCTAGAGCACTTCATTTTTCCCAATCCCTTCTCTCCACTACAAACCCAGTGGATGAGTTACAGGCACATGTGTCACATAGATGTGGTTATACAATTTCATTTCCAAAAGCCCTTTTCAGAAGACAGCCTTTCTATGAATTTTAACACAAAGTCCACAAAATGTGTTAGTTTACTAACTCTACTTTTATCATACATTGGCAACCTCTTTAATATCTAGAGACTAGATATTATAAAATTAGGACTCATTTGTCCAGTATATACACAATATATACAGTACAGCAAAGTTCAATAAATGCACATAACATACAGGGCAATGAATGATCAGAAATTTTCTAGTACACACTAGAAAACACCTTTTTTACCTTATTCCCTCCCACCTCCCTCAAACCAATGAACAAGAGTACAGTACCATTTCCTATGACAATATTTCCCACCAATTTTTAAAAGTTATTTACAGTGTTCTACTACTTCTATTTTTAAGCACATCAAGCATTTCTAAAATATTTAGATAGACTAGGGTATTTTAAGTAAGAACTTACTTGCCACTACATACATAGTATTTAAAAAAATTGCATACACATAACAAGATTATAATCTGAAATATCTCCTAAACATGAACATCTTGCCCTTGAACCATTCACTCCTCACTCCCCTTTCTCCACCACCAATTCAGTGGACAAGTACAGGGAACTGTAATGCTTAGAGGTGGTTGAACAAATTCCTGGCAAAAGTCATTTACAGAAGACAAGCTTTACAATGATTTCAACACAAAGTATACAAAATATGCTAATTTTACTAACTCTACTTTGTCATACACTATGAAACTCTTTAACATGTAGATATTGCAAAATTAGGACTCATTTGTCAACTATATACACTATATATAA
The DNA here is from genome assembly GCA_029593785.1 of Cabassous unicinctus. Classification (NCBI taxonomy): domain Eukaryota; kingdom Metazoa; phylum Chordata; class Mammalia; order Cingulata; family Chlamyphoridae; genus Cabassous; species Cabassous unicinctus. The sequence continues at coordinate 24,328 of JAQZBX010031234.1, read as the reverse complement.
ACCAAACAAAATGTACAGTGCATATAGAAAAAGTTTTTTCTGAAATTGTCCAATTATGGACATAAAAGCCTATTACCTTTTGCAGTTGCTTCCTCCCACCTCCTTCAATCCAATGAGTGAGTATACAGACAGTAGTATGCTTCACAGGATGGCTTAACAATCTCATTTCCAAAAGACAGTATTTCCTATGAAATTGAGCAAAATGATATTTATAAAGTAACATTTTACTACTACTACTTTAAACATATGTCAGGCACTTCTAAACGTTTAGACAGACTAGATGTTTTCAATAAGGACTTATTTTGTCCACTATATACAGAGCAGTCTTGACTAAACTGCACATATTTAACAAGTTAACTGAAAGTGTCTTCTAAGCATGAACATTCTAGTCTAAAACCTTCCATTTTATATCTCATTCCCAACCCTGTGGGGTATAATGCTCAAGTTTTCAGAAGACAACCTTTCCTAGGAATTTTAACACAAAATGTATTAATTTATGAACTATTTTTGTCATACACTGGCAAACTCTTTAACATCTGGAAGACTAGACATTGTAAATTAGGACGTGCTTGCCTATTATATACACTATATACACAGCAAAGTACAAAGTACAAACTAACATAGGGACAATGGTTAATCTTGCCTCATTCTAAACACACTAGCATAGAGCCCTTTGCACTTCCTTATCCCTCCTCCCCCAAACTAGTGCACAAAATGTAAACTAGTCAGAGAGGGGGTTTGGTTATTCCAAAAACACCCACATATATTTTATATGAATTTTTAACAAAAAGATAGTTACAAAATATGTTCTTTTACTAGCTCTAGTTTTAACTTATGTTAGGCACTTCAGAACATCTAGGAAGAGAGATTGTTGAAAAGTAATTAGTATTGTCAACTATACATAGAGTATTGAGGAATAAAATGACATGCAGAACAATGGTTACAATATGAAAATATCTTCTAAATATGACCAGTCTGACACAGAACCTTCTCTTCTCTTCCTCTTCCCAGCCTTCTCTGCTTCACGTCCTCTAACCCACAGAACAAGCTTGGATGTGTATCGCTCCCAGTGTTGCTTCCAGGGGCAGTCTAAATTCCATCTCAAAGTCATTTCAGAAGACATCTTTCTTTCTTTCCTTTCTTTCCTTTCTTTCTTTCCTTTCCTTCCTTTCCTTCCCTTCCTTCCCTTCCTTCCCTTCCTTCCCTTCCTTCCCTTCCTTCCCTTCCTTCCCTTCCTTCCCTTTCTTCCCTTTCTTTTTTCTTTCTTTCTTTTTCTTTCTTTCTCTCTCTCTCTCTCTCTCTCTCTCTCTCTATTTCTTCTTTCTTTCTTTCTTTCTTTCCTTTCTTGTCTTTTTTAAAACAAATGGTCATTACCAGAGGTGTGACTTTCTAGCTCTACTTTACCATACGTGGGCAACCTCTTTACTTCTAGAAAGCCTAGATGTAGCAAAAGTTTTCTTTTAAAAGTTTGGGAGGAAAGTTGGGACCAGCTTTTTTATATTATATACACAGGCCTTCTATAAATGGCCAGTAAGTCTTCCCAAAGGATAGTAAGCGCTACTTATTTCCAAAATGTTGCACGTTATTCTACTATTTCTCTTCCAACATCAAGCAAGGTCAGGTAGAATGATGTCCACCTGCCAGATGGCCCGCTAACTGTTCCACCCGTCGTAGCCCAGGGCCCGGCTCACCTTCCAGGTGCGTTAAGGCCTTTGTTGGTCGTTGTCGGAGGCGACAACATCTCGTCCAATGGGAACGAAGCAATCACCCCAGGTCCCGGATCTGCACAGCTCCATGGCCTGAAGAGCAGCTGAACCTGAGTCCACGTGGCCCTTCGCGGTGTTCCTAGCCGCCAACTTCTCTCCCCGCCACGTGCCGCCCAAAGGGGCCATGTCCTCGGTGGCCTGGCAGGGGCTTATCCGCCGCAGGACAGGTTTGGGCAAGGAAACCAGGCGACGGGCGGGGTCCAGGCTGGGAGAGGCCGCCACCGCTTTCAGGACTTCATGAGGGTAAGGGAAGGCAGGGTTCCGCCGCTGCCTCAGGGCCTGCTGTGGGCCTGTGAGCGGTTGCATCGAGGGCTGTGGGTCTCCGCAGGGACCACAGGCCACCCCCGGGGCCCCAGCTCACCCCTTGGCCTGAGGCCCAAGGACTCAGAGGGCCCGGGGAAGGCAGCAGTGCTCCGCTTTTCACTGAGCTCTCTGCCTGAGCTCCATTCTATGATTTTTAATGAGTTCTGAGTAATTAATGTTGGCAAGTATTAGACAAGAGATAAAAAATAAAGCAAAAAAAACAGGAATAACTTTATTTTGCCATTTCCACGTACGGGCTGTCAGTTTCATACACTTTATAAACTTGTATTTTAACAACTGTCCTAGGAGCTAAATATTGTTATCCTCAAAATACTCATGAGCAATGTGATGATCTGAGAAAATATATGCCAAAAATCAGATGAAGACGTGGTAACTAGAATTCAAAATTAATTTTATGTAAGTACATTCTAATATTTCAAGGAGCAGTATAAGACATTCACTCTATACTTGAGAAGTTTGAGGTTATTCAAATTAAGCATTGATAGAATTTACTATGGCATAGATTAATGATTGAAAGAGTTTATGAATCAGGCACTATGCTAGGGGTGTGACATTTTGATAAGTGTATTTCCATGTGAAGTATAGATTGGTTTTAACCTTGACTCTATCATTAATTAGCTCTATAGACTCGGGCTAATTATGTAATTTCTGTATGCCTCATTTACTCTTTTGTAAAATGTGTTAAGTATTATTTACTTCATGGAGGTTTTAGGAGGAAAAAAAGTTAATACCTATAAGATGTTTAGAAGAGTATTAGGTAGGCAGAATTGCTTAAAATTTTAACTAGTTTAAGAATTATTAGAAAGATTAATGTTTAGTGGGATTAAATAATTTACAGAAGGTATATGCTTATTCCAAGCAAAGCCAGAATATTAACCAAGGCAGTTTTACTTCATTATGTTCCTAAGTTTTTGATGCTTTAACTTTAGCAATCGTAGATACCTTAAGGGTTATGCAATATCCTATTTGGAAAGTATCTTATTAAACATGGAGCTAGATCCATCATTTTGTGAGGGTGAACCTAAGGGCAAGTGGTTACAAGTTCCTAAATTGAGGAAATAGCTACACAAGAGAAAGATTCATGATCACATTTCACCTAGTTCATTATTCATACAGAAGGATGATTTGTGGCAGTAATAGCATTACTCATTTTTGAGAGTCTGAGAAGATTCAGTGCTTTTTATTCAGTTATGTTAGCTATGAGTTTCTTCCCTTTTATAGGTTGGCTACATATGTAGAAGAGAGATAAGAGTTTGTAGTTTTGTTATAGAAATAAATAATTTGGCTTCATTTTATCCATTTTCATCTGCATATCAAAATTAGAATGTCTGAAATGGATCAATGTCAGTATTTGTGGTGGTTTCATGGTTTTGAATGAAATAATTAGGTTATTATGAAAAAATGGGGGTTTTAACATTGAATTTGTTGTTGCTTCAGTTCTACATCTTTTCTAAATTTCAGCTTTGGGCTCTGGATTCCAGATCTAATATGCTAGATGCTAGTTGGGTATTCTGTATCTACTTAACACAGGAAAACCTTAAGTAATTTTTATCCCTCTAATGTATTAATACTCTTGTATGAACACAAACCATAGTACCACATTCATTTACATAGTGTTTTATTATTTTCATAGTTCACCTTGAACTTTTGTTAAAATTTGGAACTCATAACTGACTCAATGATTTAGTTTAGGAGATATATATTTTTTCTACTGTTTAGATGAAGAAAACATTGTTCAATGAAATGAAGATGCTTGTGGAGCTCACACCTAAAATTGATGGCTGACTCAAGAATAGAAGCTAGGGATCATCTTCAGTCTAAAATAAAGGAGCTAGGAAATTGATGGCAATTTATACATAATTAATCACTTGTTTATAGGTAATATGAAATCAAAAGGGAGGATTTCCAAGTAGAGAAATAAATCATTATCTATGGCCTTAGGAATAGAGAAAACTGTAGTCTCCCAATGTTATTTATCAATATTACTTAGATTATGAGAACATATGGATATTCACTTTATAATAATAAATGCAAATAAAATGTTTCTTTGGCCTTGATTGAGTTCTTTAGCAACCTTAGTGTCTTCAGAATCTTAATTTCATGTGTGAACCATACTTTGCTTCTTTTATTCTCAGGAGTGGGATTGGGGGAGAATAAATTAGGTACTTTTTATTTCCTGGAAAATGATTAAAATAATGTTTTTCTTTTATGTCACTTTAAATGAACAGGCAAATACCCTAAGCATTGTCCAAAATAGTATTTTAAATATTATTTTAAAATAAAAGTATTCTTTTCACTTATAGGTGAAGAAATATTTATATATTATACCTGGAGGTATATTGAGAAGCTTTACTCCTTACTCTTATCACTGGCTTGTTGATAACCTAATTCAAAATCTTAAAACCAGACCATAGAAATTAATTGCTTTTAAGGCCCCATGTTCATTCCAATAGAATTTTTTATTTTGAGGGTGACATGGTCAACTTAATATGTTAAAGAAAGATGAAGAGCTAATTTAAAAATGAATTGCTATCTCAGATAGATTCTTTGATGAAGCATCTGTACAAATCACTCATTTTAAAAGTTGGGTTATTTGTATTTTGCCTTGAGTTTTGAGTTATATACTCTGGATATGAATACCTTGTCAGATTTGTGATCTGCAAATATTTACTTCAACTGTGGCTTGTCATGTCATTATTTTCAGTGTGTTCTGAAAATTGTTTCTAATTTTGATAAAGTGCATATCAATTTTTACCTTAACAGACCGTGCTTTTGGCATTATGATTAAGAACACTTTCAAAGATTTCATCTTATGTTTTCTTTTAAAAGATTTATATTTTATATTTTTTCATTTATGTTTGTTTTGAGTTGATGTGTGTATAAAGTATATTAGGTCGGTATTTTCCTCTATTTATTTATTTTTTCATATGAATTCAAGTTATTCAGCAATCATTTGTTGTAAAGGCTACCTTGCCCTATTCTATTTTTTTAAAAATTTTTTTTAAATTTGTAAAATGATATATAAATACATATGCATATATGTGCATTTGTTTACATAAATGTTATTTGTTATATATATATATACATTTTATAAAGGTGCCTAGATTACCCAAATATTACTCAGAAACTGCAGGGATTCCCATGCTCCCCACCGCCCACACCCCCAAAAACACCCCACAAAACCATTCCCCATCCGTGTGGTACTACACCCGCAATGGATATACACATCCTGGGGCCTTGCCACCGAGCATAGACCACAGTTCACATCACAGACCACAAAGATTCTCAATATCATTATATTAGAGGCTTGGCACACCTACAAGAATTGCTAAAATAAAAAAAAAAAACTAAGTGGCATTATCAGGTACTACAGTAAATGTAGAGCAACTGGGTCCCTTATACCCTGCTGGTGGGAATGAAAAATGATATAGTCACTTTTGAAACAGATTAGCAGTTACCAACAAATATGAATATGCACATAATATGACCCAATAATCCCACTCTTAGGTTTGTACTCTAGAGATATGAAAGCTTATTTCCACAACCTGCACACAGTTTTCATGGCAGAACTATTGATAGCTACCAAGAGCTGGAAACAACACAAATGTACTTCAAAAAGACATATTTTGTCATAACTTACAAAATTATGTTGGACAGAGAGTAAACTGTAATGCAAACTGTAGTCCATGGTTAGTAGAAATGCTTCAAAATGGGTTATCAATTGTAACAAATGTACCACACTAATGAAGGATGTTGTTAATGTGGGAAAGTGTGGGAGGGTGAGGGAGGGGGGAATATGGGAATCCCTTGTATTTTTTATGTAGAATTTATGCAATCTAAATTTCCTTTAAAAATAAAAATTAATTAAAAAAATAAAAATAAAAATAAAAATGAATTGATGAGAAAAGATAGCTATACAATTAGGGCAGAATATGTATCACAAATTGTTATGAAATGTAAGTATTAATGATGCAGATTGTGGTAAAAATTTACACTAAAAGCAATTACACAATGCTTTTTACCAATTCTATGTTATTTTTCCATCAGTATTGAGAATCAAACTAAGTTAACTGAAACACTGGTAAGCCTCAAATTTACTGGCTATATTTTCATAAAATAAATGATGTTGGTTTAATATAATATTTGCTGAATGATGAAGAGATTCAATGTACATTTTTAACAAATCAATTTTATCAATACATATTAATAAAGCATAAATCTATCCAAAGTGTATAATCAGTGGTATTTGGTATAATCACATAATTGGACATTCATCACTTCAATCACTTTAGAGCATTTTCATTATTGCAATAATAATATAAAAAACAAATCCCCAAACAAACAAGATTCAAAGTACATTTATTCATTTGATATTTTACTTTTAATTAAAATCCCTTCTCTTTAATATAAGGGCATTTGACTAGTAGACCTCAAAGTTTTTTTTTCCTGCTGAAAATGGTTGCAAGCTGCTACAATTTCATTTTATAAATGGGAGAAATGAGTTATGGGACAATGTTCTTAACAACTGTTAGACAAATAATTTGGTAGAACTAATATTTTGATACAAATATCAGCATTATTATTTCTATGGTTAATAAAGCAATGACTGTTTATTGAATTTAACTTAAAGCCATATTGAAACAAAGTCCAGACAGGTTTACCACTTTATGAAGGAGAGAACTTAAATTCAGAAATTAAGTGATTGCTACCCACATTCATACATTCTGTATAATTAAATAATAAAGTCCAGTTGGCAATTCTTTGTCCATAAACTTTTCTCACAAAGTGTCCAGAAATTTTTCTCTTTATTATGCAGTATCAGGCTCTTTAGGTATTTTGGAAAAAGCATATATTGGCTGATAATAGAATATAGAAATGCAGGCTCCATTTCAAACCATTGAGAGTAAATGGACTTAAAAATATGATACATGGAGTCAAGAGCAAAACCAACAAGGCAAGCTGCCTTATGCTTCCTTTAGTTTCAATTACTGTTTAATTCTGTCTTATTTATGTATATGACTATAATGGAAATATTTGTAGAAATAAGTATACTTCTATTATAAAATGTCAGCATTTTACTGTCACAAATAATTAAGATAAAAGTAAATAAGCAAGGAAAAATCAGTCAAGCAAATTACATTTGCGTTTTGCAGCACTTTTTCCTTCCATTTATTAAATATATATTTATGCCATTGCATTAATTTTTTCATTTAAATTTTACCCAATATTTTAGATAGCACATATTACACTAATGAGCAAAGTTAAAACTTTGCATTTGTTTTTACATCATTAAGCAAAAATATTGCAAGAATTATACTTGAATTATTAGCAAATTTTGAGTTTGTAATGTATCAAGAGCTATATCCTTTCCAAGTACTTAACTATATTAAATTGTAATTGGACAATGTTTGCTACTAAATAATATTTTTTTAAAAAGTTTTCAATTGGATGAATGAATGCATATATTCTTATTAATGTTAAGATTTAACATAATATTTGGAAAGAGTTATGGAAATCTTCATGATTTTTATTAAATATTAGATTTTTATTTTCTGAAACATTGGAATCAACCATAATTTCATGATATGTATTTTATCAGCCATATTATTCATAAACTTTTATGATGTTGATTTATGAATTATGTCTTTTCAGGTTACTGTTAGGCATTTTTACAGCACTGGACCATGGGAAAAAGGAATAATTTCACTGTGTTTATTCTCTTGGGACTTTCACAAGACAAACATATAAAATACTCTGTTTTGTGTTCTTTTTAATTGATTACATTGCTATTTGGATGGGAAAGTTGATCATAATGATTTCTATCTCATGCACTCAAATAATTGACCAACCAATGTATTTCTTCCTTAATTACCTCTCACTCTGTGACCTTTGCTATACATCCACAGTGACACCCAAACTAATGACTGACTTACTGGCAGAAAGGAAGACTGTTTCATACAGTAACTGCATGATAAAGCTGTTTATCATTTGCTTCCTTGGAGACACTGAGATCTTTATCCTCACAGAGATGGCGTAAGACTGTCATGTGGCCATCTGCAAACCCCTGCACTACACTATAATGAGCAGGTGGAGCTGTAACCTGATCATCATAGCTTGTTATTCTGGAAGATTGGTCCACTCTGACAGTCAGTTTCTTCTCACCATCTTCTTACCCTTCTGTGGTCCCAATGAGATAGATTACCACTTCTGTGATATGTTTCCTTTGCTGAAACTGGCCTGCACTGGTACAAACAGAATTGGTCTTTTGGTAATTGTGAATTCAGGTCTGATTGCTTTGCTGTCTTTTGTGATTATGATGGTATCTTATTTCCTGATATTATACACCATCAGGGCCTACCCTGCAGAAAGCCATAGCAAAGTTTTTTTCCACTTGCAGTTCTCACATAACAGTTGTGTTGTTATTTTTTGTGTCTGGTCTCTATTTACATTACAGCACCCATAATTTTTCCAGAAGATAAAGTGTTTGCTCTTTTCTACACGATCAATGTGCCCTTGTTGAACCTTCTTATTTATACTCTGAGAAATCTCGAGATGAAGAATGCTTTGAGGAAAGTGTAGTGCCATCAATGGTTTCTGGAAGGGAAGTAACTTGCATGAAAGGCATTTCTGAATTTCACCCTAGGCCTTTTGAAATAGGTGTCTTTGCAACTCTAAGCCATAAAATTGATCTGGAATGATATACAAAGAAGAGTTTTCCCATTGACCCATAACTCTTCTTGACTGGGCAATTTTGATTAATTTTCCCTTGTTCATTGTTTCCCCATTCTTCTCAAATTCCTGATTTATGTACCTATCTTATTTAAATATAGGAAGGCTTTTTTCCCTCCTCTTGCACACCATTTGGCAAAAACTATTAAGAGGCCATCAGGTAGAGGAGAAATGTAGTTTATATGCTCTCAGTTCCAACAAAGCATAGAAGGGTGAATTTTTGGCTGAGGCCAATAGATAAATGAGTGTAACATATTGCTTACTTGGCTACTTAGCATTTATAAACCTTCTTCTCTACATATTGAATCACCTTAATAAAGTAACTTCATATTCCCAATTCCTCTAAACAAGATGTTTCTACAAATATATTCTGAATTTCACCATTTAAAGAAACTCAACATTCCCAATGTCTTTGTAGATAACTTTGGCTAAATTAATTAAAATATTACTTGTTTTTCTAGTAGATTACAATACCACCTGAATCATCTGTAGCTTAAAGATTAGATTATAAATTTGTCTTTAGAAAACAAACATCATATGAAATAATAAAGAAGAAATATGCAATTCATTCATATACACATATATAAGCAATTATATTTGTATACCCACATGCACATTTATATAACTCTAACAACTAAAGAAAATATTCATTATTACCATTTTAGTTGCTGAAATTGGTCATAAGTTTTAGTCAACATTTACATCTTGATTCCTTCCACTTTCTATTTCACCTTCCCTGTGCTCTCAGACTGACATTCAGCTATTGGGAGTTATTATCTCATAAGTCAACCCAATTTCATTTATGAATTTCTCAATCCTCAATGGTGTTACAATTTTTGTTGCTTTATTTTTCATTAACATTTAATTTTCACCATGGTAATTATAATAGGTGCATAAGAGAATTTCCTGATTTGAAGATACTGGTCAAATCGTTCCTCATTGTTGCAAAACAACCACATTTCTCCTTTGTTAGCAATTAATACATCCTCCTGTTTGTCTGTTGGCATAGCACAAGCATGAGGAGCCCATATTGATCAGGTGGCATTCTCAATTGCCAATTCAATAAAATCATTGCTGCAATCACAGATGAAAGCATAACCTCTTTATAACTATGGCCACAAACCATCTGAGCTGAAATTTTGGGAGAGGAAATATTCAGTAAGTGTTTTTAGTGTATAGTAAAAGGAGCTACTTGTATTTAGACACCTTGATTCCCTTAAATGTTTATTCTGGATATGTAAGAAACCCCATTACTTATTTGACAATACATACTTAAATATAAAGCCCCAGATTTTCAAGGTGTTTTCTCTGAATTGACACTTGAATATTGAGCAAGAAATTAAACTATTGTATCAGAGCAGTCACTAAAGAGTAATGGGGTACATGATAAGACCAGTGATTTTTCTTGTGGTATGTCTACTGCCACCATTCTCTTACTGTGAAATAAAATTCTTGATCAGACTCAATGATGCTTGAGTAACATGAATATTTGAGTTCCAAGGACTTCTATAAGCTCATGGATTATACGTTACTATAAGCATTAGGAGCAGAAAAGGTAAATCCATCCAAATACTATCCAGAAGATGTGTCTATTTCTATGAGTACAAATTCTGCCCCTTCATGATGGAAGATTTTCAATGCAATCAACTTGCTAAGTGACTGAATACACCCACTGAGAGATGATATGTATTGGATACCTCATCTTGGTTTCCAAATTTACCACATCTATATTTCCCATTCTGCTTGTACTTCTTACAATGTAACATTGAAATTTCCATAAATTTCTGGGATCTATTATCTCTTCCCTTGTACCTGCATAGATCTGTGTGAATGCCTTGCCAAATATAATACAGCAGAAATGAACTTCTATAAATCCCAAGAGTATCTATTAAAAATGTGCAATTACACCTTGTTCTCTTATGTTCTTACTCTTGACGTGTAGCTGACATACTGCACAGAAACCCATACTAGTCCTTACAGAGAGATCATATGGAGAGGCCATATGAGGGTTTTCGTGGCTCTTAGTCCAGCTGAATTCCCTGTGCATAGCCAATATTAACTTCCAGACATATAAGGTAATATTCCCCCAGATCATTTCAGCTTCCAGATTGGAATTCACCCTCAGCCTTGGAGACTTCCAGCTGAGCCCACACACATTTTGGAGCATTACCAGCATGTTCCCACTGTATCCTATTTAAATTCCTGATCTGCAGAATCCATGAACATATTAATTGATTGTTTTACATTACTAAGTTTGGAGATGTTCATTACACAGCCACAAGATCTACAACAATTTGTACTCAGTAATAGCAGCAGTGAGATTAACCTTAGTGAGGGAATTATATTAATTCCTTGCAATGGTCTTCATTTTTGCAAACTTGGCCATTGTATTATTGAATACTGAGTAAGAATTTGGGTGGCTGAGATAAGAAGATGAATGACATATAGAGAACATATAATCTTGTCAATCATTGTTGAGAAACTTCTCTGCAGTGTACACTCTTTGGTGACTGTGGCAGTTTGATATTTATGAACTCCCAAAAAAAAGATATTTGTTATGTTTGTAAACTAGTCTGTTCCTCTGGGCATGATACCTTTTGATTGATTTAAATTCAAAGGCTTTATGTTTAATTGATTAAATCAAGATTAGGGCCTTGATTTAACCATGTCATTAAGGCATGCAGGGTTCAGTCCCCACCTTCTTGGTGTGCTGTATAAATGGACACTCACTTCATGAGAATAGAGAATAAGATACAAACACAGAGAGCTCCACAGACATTGAAGAGTAGAGAATTTTGATACTGAGGATCCCAGGAAGAGAGATGAGCCATTTGCCTGATAGTTTACAGCTGACCTTGTGAAGAGACCAGAGCAGCTGAACCCAGAAAGAAATGAGACCTCCAGCCTACAACTGAGATCAGAAGAAGCTGGACCCATGAACCTTTAGGAGGAAAGAGGAATGCTGAACCCTCACAGATACTAGCACCATCTTGCTTAAATACATGGCAACAGACATTTGTTGAGAATGAACCTCTTATTGTAACTTGAGTTGGACTCATTAGGGCCTTGTAACTGTAAGCTTCTACCCCAAATAAATACCCTTTATAAAAGCTAACAGAGTTCTGGTACTTTGTATAAGCACACCTTTGTAAGGTTCCAGTGACCATTTGTAAGGTTCAGATATTTACACACTTTGTCCAGTAAGTCCATCCACACATCTTATTACCACATGCCCTTATCACTTAACCTTCCACCCTTTGCTTTTCAAATCTCTGACCACCCAGTGAAATTATTACCAACTTCCATGAATTGGAATATATCCATCTCTTACTCTAAAAAAGTAGACAGCCACAATTCACTGGTTGAGGTTTGTTCACTGAGAGAATATTCCTTAACTCCTATTTCTTTAGCAACATTTATGTTTCAAGCTTTAATGATACAGCATTTCACTTTCAGTTGGCACCTTGTTTTCATGTAGAATTAAATGTAAATAAACATGATTCTATATTTACTCTTTAGTCAATTCCCCATTAGGTGAGATGTTGACTGTGGGAAAAAAAAACAGTCCATCAAGATTCTCATGCAATATTCTTGTGCCTATCAGACTTATTCAAACCTAGCCCCTATGATACCATTTTAAATAGATTGTGCACTGATTCTAAATAACCCCCAAACTTGGTGGAAAAGAATACCCTGAGATCATGATCAATCACACGATATGAGCATTTGATGCCCTTGGTTAGATGATATTTAAGCTTAAAGCTTTGCTATAAAATCTTAGGTGTGCACATGATGATTCTCCCAATGGGGATTTATGGAGGTTCCATGTACATTTCCTAGTTAGATCTTCTGTGTTGTAAGGCCCAAATTTCAAGTGGTTTGCACTATAGCCTAAATATGTAGAATTTTATTTTGCATTGAAATCCATTCAAAACCAGCAGCATTATACAGTACTCAGTCATATACCAGAGCACCAAATCAAATGCTGTATATGTTCAAAAGGGTCATCAAGGATTAAACTTCATTTCAGAGGTAGATACAGCAACTTTAACTTGGGAGGAAGAATACTGACATACTCTGTAACACTGGATTTCTATACACTGATAGAAATTTTTTCAGTCAGTTTACCCCAACTGGAACAAGAGCTGCTTTTGAAGTCATCACCTAATTAATTAACAAATATTCAATGTCAGTGTGAAAGATCTATCCACCTTCCTTTAAGGTTAAATCAGTGAATTTGGGGTGTTTTATAAAAATTAATACCCTTGTATATTTGAAGTTATGATGGTGGTTGCAATCTCTGTATTTCCCTTGAAGAGGCAGAGTTGTTTTTGGCAACACTATGCAGATAAGAAAATAATTTCCCATGGGCTTATGCTTGAGTATTTTATGGATCAAGAAGCCAATGTGAACAGCACACCAGTCATCAAGGATGTCTATTTTAATTATAACTGGAAATGAAGAATCAACATAGAGTGGAACTATACAACCATTGGATCCACTATACATAGAATTAGGCCACCATGTCTCTAGGAGTTAGTTGCTGCCACTTGCTTCTGACACTCAGAAACCCATCATTCCTACTGAAATAAAAAAGTCCAATTTTGAAACTGTGTGACATAATCAATTACTGTTCATATGGAACCTTTCTTCTCTTCATCCCTTAAACTTCTTAATTCAATAGTTTCTACCATTATTAAGGTATAAACCATGAAAGTATATAAACTAAATTTTACTGATTTCCATGGGAGCTAGAGGAAATAGAAAATGTGTCCTAATCTGCAACTGGACAATGCATGCAAAAATGTGTAGCAGCCACAAAAAATAAATGTCCAACATTGTGCAGAAATGTTGAAATGAGAAAAAATTAGGTTTTAATCTATATTAAAGATAAGAAAAGAGGGAAAATTAGAAATAAACAAAACATTTAATAAGACAAATAGAAAGCTAAAACAAGACGATAGAAACAAATCTAAACATAAGTATTAAGAATATATAGTCTTTCCATTAAAAGACAATGACTATCAGACTTAATTAAAAATACAGCAGTTTATTTTTAAAAAGATAAATATAAACCAGAAAACTTATGAATTGTTGAAGAAAAATTAAAAAGATTTATTAGGCAAATATAAAGCAAAAGAAAATTTGTAAAAATACTAATGTAAGAAAAAATACACTTAAAAGATTAAACAACAATAACATAATTAGTACTTTGATAAATTTTGGTGCTATTTCAACACACTAGGAATTTATTGCAATTCATAACTATGTTTATAGTTAATAGACTTAATGAGATCTAAGTGTCACATACAGTTTCCTTGAATCAGAGATTCTAGAGTATGCATTTTATTTAAGCAAACACTGACAGCTTTGAAAAAATCGTATTCTAGAATGTAATATATTTTTCTTCAGATTTCAAAAATGCATTACATTAATCACTTCATCTGAAAACAATGTAATTAAACTAAATTTTTAAAATTAATGCAAGTGTACAACACAGTAAACAATATAAACTATGGACTACAAATACTAGTATAATTAATAATAAAATTGTTTCATCAATTGTGTCAAAAATACTATACTAATCCAAAGTGCTAATAATATGGAAACTGTGTGTGTGGGGGGGTTATATAGGAATACTTTACTTTTTGTTTGATTTTTCTGTAAACCTTCACCATCTCTAAAAAGTAAAATGAATTTTAATAATTAAAAAATGCTGTCAACAAAATTACAAAAAATAGAAAATTCAAAAAGGAAAGTAATGATTAAGAAACTCCTGGAAGAACCGTGGTTTAGAAAAGGGATAAAATCTTTAATTAGAGACCACATAGAAATCAGAAGCAAAATTAAAGCCTTCAAAATATGCTCTATATAAATAACAGAATCCACAAAAGAAGAAATAACTGAATAACACATGAAATCTTATCATTACTGTTATTAAAGATACAAACTTAAGCAATGAAATATCATATTTTGCTTAACTAATTGACAATTACTGAAACAAAGGCTGCTGGTTGGGATGCAGGAAAATGGGGGATTTAATCCACTAGTGCTAAAAAGTAAAAATGTCTCCTGCTTTCTAGAATGGCAGAAAAACAATGTGTAGTCAAAGTCATAAAACTGTGTATATTTTTAAATCATCAACTCCTCCAAGAAAATTAATCAGAGATATTTTCTAAAATTTGTGCATGTTATTCATAGGTAATTTATAATTTAAAAATTATAAATTTAAAACAGTAATAAAGATTAAGTGAACCTCATATCCTGGGTTGCTTGGGTGACTTGGATTACTGTTTTAGATTTGTCTTAAATATTATTAAACCCTTTAAATTATTAAACATATAAAGAAAAGTGAACAAAAATATTTATAATTGAAGTATCCCTGTAATCTTCACATGAATCAAGAAGTAGAGCACTACTTTATCTTCAAAGCCAATGTATGGCCATTACTGATCTTAATTTTCCCCTTTGCCTAGAATGAGCTATTTCTCTCCCTTTTATTGGTAATCTGTTTCTTCCCTAGTGTTCTTAGACAGTGTTATATCATGGACTTTCATAGTGTCCATCTCACTGGTTGCCTTGAAAATTGCATAAGAAAATTATGGAACTAGCCAATAAGGGGCAGTTTATATGTGGGGAATCATTGCATTATGGGAAAAAGGAAATCAAAGAGAAGATTTCCAAGAATGGAAGTAAATCATCAACTTTGGCCTTGAGAAGAGAGGAAACCAGAGTTTCATACATTTATTTATTTAAACTCTTTGGTTAAAATATCAGAACACATTTAATTAGTAAGAGTATTAATATTGTAACAATAAATGCAGCCAGATGTTTGTTTTGCTTTGCCTGTTTATCTTAATAACCTTAGATTCTTCTATAGCTTAATTTCATATGAGTACATTATTTTCAATTTTTATTCAGGTGGTTTTTTATTTACATGTATATAATTAAAGTAAAGTTTTTGTGTCCCTTCAAATTAATAAGCAAAATAGATGAGCTGTGCTAATATTTAAAAATATATCTAAAATGTAATATACTGTTTCCACTTATAAATAAGAATATATTCACATAGTATAACTGAAGGTATGGTGAGAAGCCTTACTCTTCAGTGGATAGTCTTTAAGCTATATTAAATCTTAAAATTGCACCATTCAAATAAATTCATTGTTTTAAACCATCTTCATTGGAATGGAATTTTTATTTCAAGATTGACATGGTTAACAGTCTGTAAGATATTGAAATGAGGAAAGATAGTTACATTAGCACAGAAAATGCATCACCAATCTTCCAATTTTAAAGAAAGTTGATTAATATTAATGATGCAACTTGTGGTCAAAATTTATAGTAAAAACAATTGCACCATGTATTTACCAATTCAGTATTATTTTTCCATAAGCTTGAGACTCAAACTAAGTTAGCAGAAGCACTACTTAACCTCAATTACTTAAATATATTTGCAGATATCACATGATGTTGGTTCAATAAAATATATATTCCCAATTATGTATAGTTTCAAACTGTATTTTTTCATTTGATACTGAACTTTAAATTAAAAGCCCTTATATTTTGAATGAGGAGATTTAACTAGTGATCCTAAAAGTTTATTTCCTGCTCATAATGATATTATGATGCTGTAATTACATTTTCTTTATGAGTTACATTTATCGGTCTGTGCTCTCGACACCTGTTGGAGCGCAGATTTGAGATAACAGTAATGTTTTGATATTAAAATCAGACTTTAAAATATCTTTGGTAATAAAGCATGACCTTTTTTTTTCTTTGAACTTTGCAAACATTTTGTAACAAAATCCAGACAGGTTTTTCTTTTTATGAAGAATATAATTATGAGAGATAAAGTGTTTGTTAACCAAAACTGAACAGCATGATAAAATTAAAAACATGACCCACTTTGCAACTTTTTGACTTTTCATAATTTTTCCCCAAAACTTTGCATAAAATTATTCTCTGAATTACGCAGTGTTAGGATCTTTATTGGTGATGGCATAGGCATATATTGGACAAATATAGAAAACAGAAATCCAGACACCAATTCAAAGCACGAAGAGGGAATTGACTTGCAAAATATAAACTACATAGTCAAGGATCATGCCATCAAGGAAAATCTGCCTTGTGATCCTCTTATTTAGTTTTCACTAATGCTCTATTCTATGGTTCATTGAAATATATGATTTTAATTTAAAATACCTATGTAAATAAATATATTTCTGTTATAAAATGTCTATTTACTGTCATATATATTTAAGAAAAAATTGTAAGTAAACTATTAAAATTAGTCAAAACAATTGCATTGCTCTCTTGCAGAGATCTTTTCTCTTCTAGTTATTTAATATATATGTATCATTATGTTAATCTTTTCTTTTCTTTTCCACCTCATTCTGAAATGACTCTGAGGTAGAATACATTCCACTAGGGACCACTCTTAAAACTTTACATTTTCTTCTAAATTATTAAATAGAAGCATTGTATGAACTTTGCTTGCATATTTAACAAATTTAGAGTTTGTAAGGAACAAGAAATTGGACCCTTTAATAGTAATTTGTATAATCCATTAGAATTGGGAAACAATTTTTAAATTTTTTTAATTTTAATTTTTTAAAATTTTACAAATTCTTGGAATTGAGAATTGTTTTCTATGTAATCATATGTTTTTATTTTAATGATTATATGCACTAATTTCTAATAATGTCCTAAATTGAACATAAAGTAATGAAAGATTTATGGAAATCATCATAAGAATAACAGAAAAGACACTTTTATTAAATATCAGAGCTTGATTTTCTAAAGCATAGGAATCATGTGAATTAAATGCAGTTTCATATATGTGTGCTATCATCAATATTTGCCCTAAACCCTTCTGACATCGATTTATGAAATATATCTTTTCAGGTGATTGTTAGGCATTCTTACATTTTTACTCTACTAGACCTGGAAAATAAAAATAATGTTATTCTCTATTTATTCTCTTGATACTTTCTCAAAACAAACACATAGATATACTTTGTTTTGTATTATTTCTATTTTGATACATTGATATTTGGTTGGGAAATTTGTTCATAATGATTTCTATATCATTGCATTCAGCTAATTGATTACCCATGTTTTTTTTCCTTGATTATATCTCACTTTCTCACCTTTGCTACACATTCACAGTGATGCCCAAATTAATGACTGACTTACTGACATAAAAGAAGGCCATTTCTTATAATAACTGCATCACAGTTGGGTGTGAAATTGTGCGCAATAATAAACTTCTGAAAACCATTTGTGGAGAAACTTAACAAGTTAACCTGTGAAATAATATTTATAGACATTATGAAGTTCATGCAAGAAACTTCATATATGATAGAAGAAATTGTAGGTTAGTAGTGAAATAATGATTGGCCATTTATTGGTGCTAAAAATATACAATTTGCTATAAAAAATTGCCATGATTGATTATGGTGTATCATACAAGATCTTACTGCAGCATTACATAATATGTATGATTTGTACCTTGTAACTTTCTAAAACTTAACATTTTGAATTCATGAACACATTCAACCAATGTGTATTATATAAAAATTATGATCTGCATTTGAGAATACAACTACAATTAGAAAAAAGTCTATTCATATTCATAAAAATGGGAAAAATTAAATGCAAAAATATCAAAACTGATTCAATATATGAGGAAATTTTATCATTTCTTTAACTTAAAGGAAAATTAAACTTTTTTAAAAATTTGAAACACCAGGTCCAATTTTACTGGTGTAAACAATTATCCTAAACATTAAAGGAAGAGATCATACTAATCCTACACAACTCCTTCATAAAAAATAAATAAGACATATTCATCAATTCATTTAATGAAAGCAGTATAAACAAAAAATCCAAACCAAATGAGAAAGGGAATTGTGGCCCAAACTCAGTCATAAATACAAATGAGAATGCTAAACACAATGTTAGCAAAATGTCTTCAGCAAATCAGGACAGACACTTACACTTCATGACCAGTATATGCTAAGAATATATGCTTCTCCATTAGACATTCATATACTTAAGGAGAAAAACTATTATCTCAAAAATAGCAAAAAAAAAAAAAAAGTGAAGAAATTCTTAACAGAGGAAGATTTTAAGATAACTTCTTCATCTGTTCCAGGTATGTGAAAGAAAAACAAAAGAAAACTTAGAGTGAACATCATGTTCAACATCCAAAGGATGGGAAATAAATCCAACAAAGCTCAGGGGCCTTCCACCTTGGTGAAATTTCTAAGTGCCCAATGTAGTGGGGCAAGTTGAGATAACCTTCTAAGTGAAGGAAAAGGTGTTGCATCTGACTACTCCTATGGCCATAAAAGAGGCATTACAGCTAGTGGCTTTCTTTGGATTTAAGAGGTAACATATTCCTCATTAGGGTGTGCTATTCCAGTCTATTTACCAAGTGACCTGAAATGCTACTAACTTTTAGTGGGGATCAAAATGACAGACTTCTTAAATAAACAGCAAAATTTAACACTTGCCCATTTAGCTCCAGACATCTCCATTGATATTCAAATTTTTGAATTAGATAATCATTCCAGGAAGTAATCACCACAAGACCCACATCAAAATCAGACATTGATTTGATCCACTATTATCTCAATTGACTCGTTTTAAATATACTTCATCATGTATATGCTTCCCCTTAAGGTTCTAAGTTCCCTAATTTTTCAAAAACTGTACATGTAGAACTTTGTGAACAGAAAAACTGTTGTTGACATGTTCATTATTACATCTAATTTCTGCAATTATACTCCTGTCCTGAACACTTGGCTTTCTCTTGCACAAGGGATAATGATATATGTAGCAGTTTGATATTATTCATGAATTTCAAAAAGTAATATTGGATTATGTTTGTAAACTGGTCTCTTGCTCTGGGCATATTAAGGTATATTGGATTCAGAGATTTAACTTTTACTTGATTAAATAATGATTAAGGCTTTGATTGGACCACATCAGTAGGACATTGCATCCCCATCCCCTTGGTGGGGAGGGACTCACAGAGAAACTGTACTACAGAGAAAAGAGTTTGGAGTTTTTGAACTGGATCCCAGGAAGTAAGCACACAGAGGAGCATGGGCATGAAGAAAGAGAAGAGGCTCCGGGAAGAGAAACAAGCCATTCACCTGATAGTCTAGAGTTGGCATTGTGGAGAGAGGACAGGAGCTGAGCCCAGAGAGAAGCAAGCCCCAGGAAGAGAGGAACCCAGGAAGCCTGAACCTTCACATATGCTGGAAGCCATTTTGCTCCAACATATGGCAATAGACTTTGGTGAGGGAAATAACTTATGCTTTAAGGTCTGGTAACTGTAAGCTTCTACCCCCAATACATACCTTTATAAAAGCAAACAGATTTCTGGTATTTTGCATCAGCACCCCTTTGGCTAACTAACACAGTATATTATTCATTTTCCTTAATGGAGGCCATGGTTAAAAGGAAGGATTACCATAGAATATCAGTTCAGTTCTATTCATATTTGCAAACTTGGTGAACTTTCATCCATTTTATAATCCTTAGTTATAGTCTTAATATGTATGTTGTGGGAGTGGATGACATTAGATGATATTGAAGGCATCATTCAGATCACACAGCTTGATGTTTCCTGCATAAATGAAGGAAACACCTCATGGACCAAAGGTGATATTGACCTATATCCCAGTTTTCAGTCAGTCTCACTAATTTCTTTGTCCAATGTTCTTTTTTACTCCCTAATAAAAGGGCCTTCCTGAGTATAAGGGAAACAGTTTTGCATAGTTTGAATGGTGAAAGAAAACTTCAAAAGATACTATTTGTATGATGGATGGTGAGGATTAACAAATTACACCAGAAATCTTTTCACCTATGTGCCTTCTAAGTTCAGAACTTTTCACAGGGTGGGAAATTTTCCATGCTGCACATTTACAAAGAAAATCAATTGCATATTAATGAAGTATTTTTTAATATAAAGTCATAAATACAGTCATAGAAGTACATTTATAGGATTGAAAGATGATCATCATCCAACTTGAAATTTCAAATTACTGGAATATACTGCTGATAGGGTAAAAGGATTAATAGCAGTATTCATATATTTAGAATTTCCATTGAATTGCTTTATTTTGGAAGTATAGTTTTTTTTCAAGGTAAAGACATAAAATATACAATAATATTTGCAATGTTTTCTGACATTGCTTTTTCTTTGTTGTTGTAATGATGGAATCCTCAAAATAAATGGAAGTGCCAAGGACCTCTCTCAATCCATGGGAGGTTACTCATTCACAACAAGTTCCTTAAAGCAGAACACAACTTCCAAACCATGTAGTACTTAGAATTTGCCCTGTTAAAGGGGCAAAATTGACTATGTGTGGAATCATGAAAGACAAAATAAGCCCTAGAATGTCAGAGCTAGAAGAGTGGAGATCTTCTGATTGATTGCTTTTCTGCACATGCTCAGAGAAGTAAAGTAACAGAGAATGGCTGACAGATCTTCCTTCTATGAGGTTTGGAACTGTAGATAACAGCACACACCACCCTTCTGCTCCAGCTGAATATGTTGACATTCACAAGTCTATGATAAGAACAAGATGGGACAAGGACTCATATAGGAGAGGCATCATTTCCCTTCAAACAGCTTGTCTTGGCACCATACTTTTCTCATGGCATTCTTCATGTCTGTGTTTCACAGTGTGTAAATGAGGTGGTTGAACATGGGAGCAACCATGGTGTAAAATAAGGCAAACACCTTGTTGTCACTGACAGAACCAGCCATGGGGACATAGGTGAAGATGAGGAGCAAGAAGAACATAAGCACCACAGTGATGTGTGAGCCGTTGGTAGACACGGCTTTGTGATGGCCATCAGATGAGTGGGTACTCAGGGTGGACAGGATGAAGATGTAGGAAATTACCAAGGCTACAAAGGTCAAAAAGGACATCACCCCTGTGGTGCTAATGCGTGCAATATCCAACAGACTGGTGTCAACGCAGGCCAGCTTTAGCAAGGAGAATATATTACAGAAATAATGGTCTACCTGAGTTCGTCCACAGAAGGGAAGTTCTATGACAATCAATACGTGTATGAGTGAATGGATATATGCTTCAATAACAGATGACATCACCAGAACATAGCACAGATGTCTACTCATGATGATCATATACTGAAGGCATCTGCAGATGGCTGCATAGCAGTCATAAGCCATGACCACCAAGATGAAGATCTCAGTGGCACCAAAGAAGTGAACAGAAAACATATGGGCCATGCAATTGCTATAGGAGATGTTCTACTGGGCCAGTAAGTCCTTGATCAGTTTTAGAGCTATACTTGAGGTGAAGCAGATATCCATGAAGGACAGGAAGCTTAAGGAAAAGTACATGGACTGCTCACTGTGGAAGCTCCCCCTGATGGTGAGCAGAATGAGCAGATTTCCCAAGAGATTGCAAGATAGAAAAATGAGAACAGCACAAAGCAGGCAGCCTTCACATCCTCATCACTAAAATGAGCCAGTAGGATAAATTCTGTGATGTTTTCGTGTCCCATGGCTGCTGTGGGATTGATAATTTAGAGTGGGAGGTAAATATACATGAAACACTAGACCTTTTGAAATTGTTGATTTATATTCAAAGTCATTCAATCATTAGATATATATAAATTTATTTAAAATAAAATTATATTGAAATATATCATTTATACATGAACATACATAAATAATAAGTGTATAGTAAAAGTTCTGAATTTACAAAACAAACATGAATCTCATCATACAAGGCTCCACTACATCACCCCACCACCAACACCTTGTATTGTTGTAAAATATCTGTTACAAGCTATGAAAGAACACTGTCAAAATATTACTACTGTCATGCATATCTTAAATTTGGTATAGTTTCTCCCAACCCACCCGAGGATGAACATCCTGTACTAGTATAATACATTTGTTATTTAGTTCATGAGAGAATGTTCACATATTTGACTTCTTAACCACAGTTCCACAGGCTTCTTTTTTTCATATAATATACCTTATTTTAAAAGAAATTTTAGATAACAAAAAAGTTACATAGAAAGTATGGGGTATTCCCATAAACCCAACTCCCTCCCCTCTCACATTTTCCCCTATTAATAACTTCTTATATTAGTGTGGTACATTTGTTAAAATCAATGAACAAACATTGAATCATTGCCACTATCCAAGGTTTATAGTTTACATTATGGTTTACCCTTTACTATGTACAATTTTACAGGTTTTGACAAAATGTGTAATGACCTGTAACTGTCATTGCAATATCATGCAAAACAATTCCAACCTCCTAAAAAAATGCCCTATGTTCAACTTAGCCTTCACTCCTCCTCCCCTCAGAACTCCTGGTAACCACTATAGTTATCTTTATCACTATTGTTTATTGATTCTTAATTATGACTCAGTCACTCTTCTTGGTGCTAGGAATACAACGATGAAAGAAATATATACAATATATACAATCTCCACTAACACATTTAAATAACATATAATAACAAAAATAATGCAGATAATTATTTGCAATTGTAAAAAATGCCAAAGTCTTACACTTACATGAAAAACAAGGTGAACACGTAAATGAAATATATTTTTAGGCCAATTTTGAGATGTAAACTTTGTATTTACAATAAAAGTGTTTTTATATTTCTAACTTGTAAAAGAAAGCAATGATTATCTATTCTTCAAGGACAGAAAAGGCACTATGTAGTCACAATACTTTCCAGTGAGTATCACTGTGCTAAATCTTGAAAATTCACTAGTGTCATTAGACTTAAGTGAGCTCATTATTTTAAGTATTGGGTCCCTGGATGAAAATCTGAGAAAGGCTCTTCAGAACATTTTTACAACATTAAAAATAATTTACGGAGAAAAAGAACAGGAAGCAGATCTTTGGAGAAAAGTTTTCCTCCATTGTATGGGCTTCCAGTACTGTTATGGCTTCCTGGAATTTACCTTATTTCCCAGTTCACTTTCCAGTCTAAGACAGGCATTCTCAGCATTTTCATCCGATGCTCTGCTTTCTGGCACTTCCTTTCAGGGCAGCACCATTGGAGGGACAAATTGCATCTAGAGATAATTCTTCACTTCTCTGATTCACCACCTTTGATCTCTTTGAAGAGAACCACTTTATTTCCTTACCAGGCTCAATAAATACTTATGGGGTCAAGTCCTGGAATGCTCTTTTTAAAAAGGAAGCAGTTGGACCCCTGCTTGTAGACAATCCTTTGCTTATTTCATATTCTCCCAATTATTAATAGAAGTTTAATAAAATAAATAAATATATATCTGTGATAAAAAAAGGAAATTTTTATTTTGTGCAAATTATTGTTCTACATCTCTTACTTCCTTTCTGCAATTAGTAGTTACCTGATCTAAAATCTGTGACAAAACTGCTAAACTCAAGGCCCAGTTTTATTTTAAAAAATATACCCTACACACTGATTAAAATTAATCACATACTTCTGAAAATTTACAACAG
>JAQZBX010031233.1:0-26436 GCA_029593785.1 Cabassous unicinctus | reverse complement strand
TCCCACCGCCTGGCCCTGCTCCCATCTACCATCTGCTTCTCACCCCCAGAGGAAGTGAGGGGCCTACCGGGGAGCCCTGGATAAGCCCTAAAAGGGCACATCGACACTTGTATTACCACAGCATCATGGGTTGTCACATGAATGAGCACTATTGTAGAGGATTCCCAAGCAATGTGACATGCGGTCTGAGGGCAGAAAGCTTACCCAAAGGTCCCAGAAAGGTTCCCCACCTGCCAGTGTCTTCCTGACAGTGAGCGTGCCAGAAAGGGTCAAATAGTTTGCAGATGTGCTTGTTTCCTCTCTCCAGATGATGGATTATGCCCTATCTCAACTGGCTTTCTAACTCGGCAGTTCCCGCCGTGGGATCCACAGGCTTTGCGGGGAGAACAGCTGGCCAAGCCACGCCGGCCACGGTTTGGCCGTGTCCAGGTGTTCTCGGTAGTGGCTGTAGTCACAGAGCCCACGTCTTCTTTACCAGCCATTCGTCTCTGTTGCCTGTTTGTCACACGTTAGTTTCCTGTCAGTTGACCATTTAGCACACTCAGGCACACTGGGCAGACGGAAGGCTCCGTATGCTGACTCACGGACATGATTCCCAGCAGAGCCGGTCCCTGTGCTCATGCTCTTGTTAGCAGCTAGGCCTGGAGGGCCAGCCGGGGCCCACAGGCCGCTCTCGACCCCACACAGTGCTGTGAATTCAGGGGGTAGCAAAACGGCTGTGACCTCTGCCTTCTGGAGACCTTAAACCCACCATACATGCGCGTGCACCCATACCCGTGCACACACATGCACACACACAACACAGACACATGCAAGCACATGCACGATGTACACACGCATGCACACACATGCATGGCACACGTGTGTACACGTGTACATGCCAAATGCACATGCACACACGATGCACACACGTGCACAAGGCACACATACACGGCACACGTGTGCACACAAGCATAATGCACACACACAACACAGACACATGCTTATGCAAGCACATGCATGATGCGCACATACATGCATACACATGCACGGTGCACACATACACAGCACATGTGTACCTGCCAAATGCACACATGCACACATGATGCATACATACACACATGCACCCACGTGCACAATGCACACATACACGGCACACGTGTGTACGCAAGCATAATGCTCACATGCACACACAACACACATGCTTATGCAAGCACATGCATGATGCACACATACATGCACACGTGCACAGTGCACACATACACAGTACACACAATGCATGCGCGCGCACATGCACCCACATGCACAATGCACACATGGCACACATGTGCACACAAGCATAATGCACACACATGTACACAATCACACGTGCACACGTGGCTCTTAAATAGCCTTGGCCTGCTAGTGTGCTTTTTCACCTGGGCAGGTATCATGTTGGAAAACCACCTGGGCTTAGCCCTGCGCCCCCAGCAGCCGCCCCGCGGCCCAGGGCCCGCTCGAGGTCTTTACGTTTTGTCCTCTGTGCTCTGTTCGCAGTGCCGCCCTTCGAAAGGCAGGAAGCGTGGCTTCTGCTGGTGCGTGGATAAGTACGGGCAGCCTCTGCCAGGCTACGACATCAAGGAGAAAGGCGACGTCCAGTGCTACAGCCTGGAGAGCAAGTAGATGCCTGGGGCGGCCGCCCGGGCTCTGTCTGGCGACGTAAGCCCTCCGGGAAGTGAGTGGCTGGGAGGGGCTCCCTGTTAAGGGTGGGGGCGATTGGGGAAGGGGCAGGGCCTCTCCAACTAAACAGATGTGCAGAGGAAGACCCTGGCGGGACCAATTCAATCTCGGCGACACGTGGCTTTATTTTAAAAAAACAAAAACATGTCGACAGGCACACGTGTACACACGGGTTGTAAAGATTGTATAAGATAAGCTTTTCCCATGCAAATCTGCTGGGTCACTTATCTTCACAGGTAAAATGTTTTCATCCAGAGCAACTTGATCAGAAGAATGTTTCTAAATTGAAGATGTGGCTTTTTTTTTCCTTTAAATACATCTTGACCCTTCCGTCAGTCTGTGTTTAATATCATTTTAATAAAGTTTATTTAAATCTACATGAAAATGAAATTTTACACCATCATTTTGGAGAATGCCGTCCTATTGGGGATTGCTTTTCTTATTATAAGGGAGCTACTGAAAAATGAATACATTTGTATCCCCTCACCTTCTCAAGACAAACTTAACAAGCCGAAGAAAGTTTCATTTCAGTTACGAGATTTTTGTCCTTGCAAGTCACAGCAAAATAATTCTAATTCTAGGGAGACGCTTTTTGATAATGAACTCTGAGTTTGGGTTGTTTGAAAGCGTAGAATAAAATCCTCGCCCGCTGTATTCTCATGTCAGTTTGCCTGATTTTCTCAGGGCAGAAATTGAGCCCTTTTTATTTTTTTTTATTTTTTATTTTTTGGTCTATTTCAATATATTTCTTTTTCTTCTCATTTTAGTTCATGTGGAGCTCAAACACGCCTTATTTTGCACAAAAGCCTGCCAAGGACATGATCAGCAGCTGGCTACAGCCTCGATTTATATTTCTTTTTGTGGTGAATTGATTTTTAAAAAAAAAACCAAAACCAAAGTCTAGAAAGATTTTTGAAACGTCTGTGGTTCTTTCAAATGGTAAACTTGAGCATCTTTCCACTTTCCAGTAGTAAACGAAAAGCAGTTTGGTTTTTCCCGCCGCTTCCTGTAAAAACACGTGCAAACCTCAACTCAGAGCCACTGGACCGCGTGGTATCCCACCGCATATTCACAGAAACCACCAACCCTCTGCCCTCATCGCTTAAGTCACTTGCCCACATGGACTCTACGCTTGTGTTTCCAGTCTCTGTAAAACCAGCGCAGACCTTACCGTCTGGCTAGGCGGGGGCACTCTCCCGCGGCTTCAAACCGCGGATGGAAGGTCCCTCTACCAAGAAAATAGTTCATCTCTTCAAGTACACATGTACTTCTTGGGCACAATTGGAAAGAATAAGGTAGAATTCTACTTGTTTAAACAAACCATGACCAAGAATGTTGAGGGAACCCTGGGAACCCACAAAGGCAGGTGTTTCTGACCCCCCTTTGTTAGCTTCCCAAAGACTCCGCCCAGACGAAGGTCCCTAAGCAGCTGCCTTGCTGTGAGACAGGAGGAGCAGGGTGGCGCGGGGGTCAGCCCTGCATTTCCTGAGGCATTACAAATAGTATGATTCTTCCCGTGACTTCAGAGAGAAACGCTGAATTCCAGTTCAGCAACTCAAGGCGACGTTTAATGTTGAGGATAAGCTCTTTAAAGCAGAGGAGGTCATTTGCACCCCTTGCCTTCTTTCCTTGGTACAATAGAAAGAGGAAAGACTTAAGGCTTGATGGAATCGTCCGCGTTTGTGGGATTTGGAATAGTTCTCCTACTTTCCTTTACAGTTCATTATATGCAGAGAAGATGCATTTTTAATTTTTTTTTTAACATTTTATACCATATAGTCCAACTATAATAGGGATCTATACTAGATAATCCTAGATGAAATCGTAGAGACGCTAGATGATAAAAACATGGCCACAGTGGAGGACAGGGGTCCGTCACAGAGGAAACGCCACACTCTTGGAGGTCGATGTCTTCTCCTGGTAGAGGCACTGATAGTTCCCGTCAAATGAGGTCTGGCTCAGTGAAGCAAGAGGAGACACGGCCCCTGCACTACACAGCCAGGGCCCCAGGGTGGACTCGCCCTGCACAGAGTTCTCCTTGAGAAAGCAAGGGAGTCTCAAGACATTCTGCCTACCTATTACCTTTTCTTTATTTTTTTAATTAAGTTTTTGGAAAAAAAGTATTTTTGAAACGTTTTAAGTCTTGCAATGTATTTATAAATAGTAAATAAACTTTTTACCGTAAAAATTAAAAAAAAAAAAAAACTCTTTCCTTTTGTTCTTGACCACTTCTGGGTTTTGTATCACTAATGAAATGATCCTGAGCCTGTAAAAAAACAATTCCAGTTGTAACAGAAGCCTTCATAAGCAGAAATGCATTCTGCCTGCTTGCATCGCTATCAAAATAAAAAGCAAGCTGGTTCATTCCAGTGGCCATTGTTGACTTTCCGGGGAGGTACTGGGCACCATTTGTCATGGACCGCTGGTTCTGCCAGGCTTGTCGGCCCCGTCACGTCATGGCATGGGGCAGATTTGAGCAGGTCTGCTAACACAGCTCCAGGGTTGCCTGTCCCTTGAATTCTTGGCGTTTGTGTTCCCCATTATCTGCTGTGACATTCCAGGGAGAGTTGCCTAGCCAGGCATGGCAGAGGTGCACCGGCACTTGATGGCGCAGCCTGATGGCGGCTCCCTGGGGCCCCGTGCCTCCCTCTGCTTTAAGAGAAACAGAAAAGGCAGGAAAAAGAGAAAAGTGCTGGGAGACACTGGGTGGAGTTGAGAAGTCTCCACATCCTCTCTCTGCAGCACTTGAACAATTGTCACTTACCACCTTCAGCGTCAGCCAGGGCCTTGGGGGCAGAGAAGGTTAGCACTGCCCTTCGAGGAATCACCCCTGTTTAGAGCTGGGCAGAGGGAGCTGGGGGCAGAGCACATCGTTGGAGGGGCGTAGGGTGGGTGATGAGGCGGGCTGGGGAGGGGTCGTGGAGGGCCCTGCTGTCAGCTACGAGCTACGAGGCCGCTTGCCCTTTAAGCCAACCCGCTGCACTCGCCTTGCCCGAAGGAAGCGCCAAATCACATCCTCAAGCACTTCAACCTCTGCTGTTTTCCACACCTTTGACCACCTCCTCCTCCTCAACGCTCTCCTGCAGCTTCTAGTAAATTCTGTGAGATTGCACCCACCTGGCTCCCTCCATGGCTCCGCCGCCTCGGCCTGCCCGGCTGGAGGCCCTGCCCGTTCCTTCCTCCATGCCCTCTCCATGGCCATCTTCTCTCTGGGGCTTCAGCTGTCCCTTCTGAACAGAAGCCTGGTCCCCACCAGCCCCCCAACATCACACAGGCCCCAACCCCTGCCCCCCTCCACCCACACCCCCGGACAAATGGACATGCAGGGGCACTCGGCTCATTCGGGATCACAGCAAGGCGGAGGCTGTAAGGATGGTTTGGCTGCCCAACAGAGGCTTCAGGAAAACTCACCAGCAGGGATGTCACGAGGAGGTCGGGAAATGGGTGCCCAGGCTCTCTGCCGCGGAAACTTCTAGAGGGGGCGCTTCTCACACAGTTGGTCTCTTCAAACCATTAATTCCACTCCAGAAATTTATCCTGAAGATGTAGCCAGACCTGTGCACAAAGGACAAGGATAATTTAACCTGAAATGCGTCTATATAAAGGGAAGTCATGTAACCCCTAACGCTTGCGAGTAATTGATAATATGCAAATGAGCTCACAAAAGCAAAGCAGAATGCAGTTATGCCATTTATACATGCACACTGCCTTATATATAAGACTGAAAGGAAACACCGAAACGTTTAACCATGGCCACATGAATGTCGACTTCCTTATTTTATTTCTACCTCATTATAATTTCAACATTTTCTACAGTGAACATGAGCAGACTGCTTTTTATTCAGAAAAGCCTGCAGCTGTTCCACAGCCTGCTTGTAGCTCTGGTGGCAGAGCAGTGGGGCCCCGTTTCCTTCCCCCCACATGGAGCCCAGGTCCCAACACAGCCCAGCCACCTGGGCCAGCCTCGGAAAGGGTCTCGACTCCACTCCTTGTCCCCACGCTCAGCCAGCATTATCTACTTACCATGTGCTGGAACGCAGCAGTGAACAAAACACGCAGACGCACTGCCCTCCCCAAGGAAGACAGTAAATAAGATTAGCAAGTGAAATATACAGTACGGTAGAGGGTGGTTTGCACTGGGGGGAAAAATAAAGCCGGAAGAGAAATGGGAAACGCCAAGTTTTTGTTGCTTTGTGTTTTCCTTGCTTTTCCTTTTTCAATCTGGAAGAGTGAAAAGCTGGCCAAGGCAGTTCTCACTGAGAAGGTGACATTTGAGTAAAGACCTGAAGATCTGAAGGCTGGAGGGGCCGATGGTGGGGTGGGGTGGTGGGAGATGAGGCCAGAGAGACAATAAAGGTCTGGAGCCTGCAGTGTTGGAAATCAGAAGGAGGATGTTAGCCGCTACTCTGCAGGCAATGGGGAGCTATGGAGGGTTGAGGAGGAGTGACGTCAACTGACTCGCACTGTCTGCAGAAGGCAAGGCCAGTGCGGGGAGGTCTGTGAGGAGACTGCCACAGCCGCAGAGCTAGAGACCAAGCTGGAGAAGACCAGGGACTGTCTGAGATGGAGTTGGGTTGGGGTATATTTTTGACACAAGGCCCCAATATTTGTGAAGGATGAGAAGATGGAGGAGCCAAGAACAGCACATGGCTTTTCATCTGAGCACCCGAAAAAAGGGAGTTTCGGGGAGGAGGACCAGAATTTTGTACAAGTTGAGGTGGAGATGTCTGTCAGACATCCACGTGGAGACGTGGCCCAGGCATTTGGGAAGATGGGTCTGGAATTCAGGGGGAGGTCTGGTCCAGAGGCATCAGCGTAGCTGGTATGGGAAGCTCTGGGCCTGGATGAGATTACCCAAGGAGGGGGAACTGAGGGAGAAGAGAAAAGAGGACCACGGACAGCCCGAGTGGAGGTGGATTGAGCTGGGAGAACCAAGAGGCCAGGAAGGAATGAGCAGAATCAGGGAGGTGAGGTTCCTCAACGTGAAAACCAACCGTGCAGAAAGGCTGACAGGTAAAGTGCAAATGAAAAGTTCATTACTGCTAAATATTGTTTAACACAAGGAAAGTATTGTTTCAGGGAAATACTGCTATTGGGGTAATTGTTGATCTTGAGAGCAGGGCTGGAAGTGAAAACTGACCAGAATCCAGTACCTATGAGATGCTGAACTAGCAAAGGCTGCTGGCACCTTCCCTCGAGATAACCACAAAAGAGTCCTAAAGGAAAACGTCAAAATACATTGAAAGCAGCAAGCGACGACCAGGGAGAAGGGAGCAGAAGCCTCTGAACCGGGGCGTGTGCGCTCAAATGCACGTTTGAGGTAGAAGTGATACTTCCTGGGGCAGGAGGTGGCCAGCAGAGCTGCAGGACAGCGCCACAGGAAGGGGCTGCCGTGTTCTCCTCCGGCCAGTGTCTCCCCGTGGCTGAGGAGCCTGCCCACACACTGCAGACGCACCTGGCCCAGGGGTCTTCAAGAAGTAGAATTCAGGTAACGCAGAAGCTCTGCACTGGAGAGACCTGCAAGTGACAAGCCATTAGGGAGGCAAAATCAACAAGACTTGATGGGAGGAGACGGCAAAGCCAGGAATTTCCACTCATCCTCGCTCATGCTCATGACAGCCCTGATGCCTACATGGCTCGGTGACTGCCTGAGGTCACACAGCCCTCAGGGAAGAGCTGGGATTCGAACCCACGTCTATCCAGTCCCAACGCCCACCAATGTCTTTCCATCCTTCCTACTGCCCCGTCAAGCAACGCCATGTTTCAAAATCTTGCACAGAAGAAAGTTTGTGCTAGAATCGTGGGAAGGAAAGATCGGGAGGGAAGCTGGTGTGGGGGCCAGGGGCTCCCCTGTGAACCAAGTTTCAAGGGACGGGGAGATGGCCAAATGGAGTAGTAGGAAGGGAAAAGGAAACCCAAGCTTGGGTGCAGGGTGGTTGAGGACTAGTGATGCCTTCAGAGTCTGGAGGAGAGCACTGAGGCAGAGCGTGGGCCAGCATGTCCCAGCGTGGGCAGACCCCTTCTTTCAAGGAGAGAACAGGTTTCTCTTTAAGTGGGTTTCAGTGATGTGAGGGTTTCCTGACGCACCATTCGGATGGGGCAACCTAGTAAAGACACTGACACGCTGGTAGCTTTTCAGGTTAAGTACTGACCGCTTCAGATCGCCTGTCTCTGGACTAGCTTAGAGTCGGGGTCACTCTCAGAAACCCCCTTTTGGAGTGTTCCAGGACGCCACAGGGTGCAGCCTGCCCGTGGTTCTGTTTGTGTCACTCCATCTCCACTGGCTGTCCCTTGTGCCAACAGTACACACGAGAAGCAGGGAGAGTTGTTTTGTCCAGGAAGACGACTCAAACCCCGAGCCACTGCTCTCAGACCAAGCAGATGTGTGTCCAGTGTGTCTTCCAGGTGGAGGGGCTAAGCCGACCACGTCCTTCCCACCCGGAGGTGGGAACCAGCCCCTGTGCCATGCCGGGGACACAGGGCCCACCACTCCCCGGCACAGCCCTCTCCTGGAGCCCACAGACTTCAACGTGAGTGGCACCCCCTGGAGCTGGGCAAAGCCTGTCACTGTGGGCAGAGAAGCAGCAGCGAGGAAAAGCTGGATGTGGTTGTGCCTGCTGCCCAGGACAGCCCAGAATGAGCCACAAGGAGTAGAGTGATGGTTCGAACCAGGCGCTCTAGCACACCAAACTCTCCAGCTGCTAATGTGAATCTCTGAGTTTCACTATTATTTTTTAAAAATTTAACTCTTTTCAGTATGATGTAAAGGCATTATTCTTACCTGATCTTGCTACCATTTGTTAAGCCTTTCCTTCCCCTTGTGATGATGTTTTTTTTAAATCCATATATTTATATAACAGGCATCTACATCAAAGCATTCTATATGGAGCTATTTATTTTGTTTTTATGATAAATGCATTTTCTATATATGGAAGTACTGTACCTTTATAGAAATCTTGAAAGAAGAAGGGAATATAGGGAGGAAGGACGGAAGGAAGGATGGAAGAGAGGAGGTGGGCAAGGGAGAAAGGAGGGGAGGGGGCTAACATCTTCCAGAGCCCCTGTATACACTTGTATTAGTCAGCCAAAGGGGTGCTGATGTGAAATACCAAAAATGGGCTGGTCTTTATAAAGCGTATTTATTAGGGGTAGAAGTCCACAGATACCAGGCCAGAAAGCTTCCCAGGGCTGTGTTTCTCTCCAGGCTTAGCTCCTGTTTCCTCCACAAGGTCAGCTGTAGATGATCAGGCGAACAGCTGACTTCTCTTCTCCTGGGGCCTTCTCTCCAATATCAAAACTGCTTCTCAAAAACTGTTCCCTCTGTCCTTCGCCTTGCCTTTTATTTTCGATTCCCCCACCCACCAAGGGGTGGGGCTCAACGCCCTACTGACGTGGCCCAGTCAACACCCTAATCATAACTTAATCGTGCCCAGATTAACAGATCGGTTTACAAGCATGAGCCAATTATATATTTGGAATTCATAATTACATCAAACTGCCAGACGGCTACAACACTCAAAGCCAGAATCAGGGTGTCTGCTCTTCCTTCATTGCAGACTTGGCGTCAGACCATGAGTAAGCTTCGTGTGGCTTGGATCTTACCATTAAATCTTGGCTGTGGTATATAATTCTTTTTATGCATTATTGGGCATGATTTGCTAATATTTGTCCAGGATTGTTGCAACTATGTTCATGAGAAATATTCGTCTATAGTTTTCCTTTCTTGTCATGTCTCCATCTGACTTTGGTGTGAAGGTAATGCTGACCTCATAGAATAAGAGGCTTTCAGGGAGAGATTGAAGAGAACTGATGTCATTGCATCCTTAAATGTTCGGAAGGATTTACCAGCGAAGCCGTCTCCGCCTGGTGCTTTCTGTTTTTCTGAAGGCTATTATTAGTTCTGTTTCTTTAATAGGTATAGTCCTATTCAGAGCTCTCATTCTGGTAGTTTGGGTCTCTAAAGGAATTAGTCCATTTAATTTAAGTTACCAAGTGCGTGAGCATAGAGTTTCCAAAGCATTCTTTTATTATCCTTTTCATGGCCATGATTCAGTAGCAATGACATCTCTTAATTTCTGATACTGGTGAATTGTGTCTTCTCTCTTTTCTCTTGGTTATCCTGGCTGGCATTTGTATTAGTCAGCCAAAGGGGTGCTGATGCAAAATACCAGAAATCTGTTGGCTTTTATAAAGGGTTTCTATTTGGGGTAGAAGCTTACAGTTACCAGGCCATAAAGCACAAGTTACTTCCCTCACCAAAGTCTGTTGCTACATGTTGGGGCAAGATGGCTGCTGACGTCTGCCAGGGTTCAGGCTTCCTGGGTTCCTCTCTTCCCAGGGATTGCTTGTCTCTGGGCTCAGCTCCACAAGGTCAGCTGTAGACTATGAGCCTCTCTAGGCATTGCCTCTCTCCAAAAGGCCAGCTGTAGATTATGTGTCTCTCTCCCCCGGGTTTCTGCCTTGTCTAAGAGCCGTCTCTATTCCTCTGTGTTCTTCTCCTGTGTGTTCACTACTTGGGCTCCAGTTCAAAATTCAGCATCAAGACTTCCACTCTGTCCTTTGCCATGTCTTTTATCTGTAAGTCCCCCACCCACCAAGGGGTGGGGACTCAACACCCTATTGACGTGGCCCAAGCAAAGCCCTAATCATAACTTAATCACGCCCAGAGGAACAGACCAGTTTACAAACATTATCCAATATCTATTTTTGGAAATCATAAATAATGCCAGACTGCTACACAGTTTATCAATTTTATTGATCTTTTTCCAAAGAATTAGTTTGGGTTTCATTTATTTTGTCTATTTTTTCTTGTTTTCAATTTCATCTATTTCTACTTTATTTCTTTCATTATGCTTCCTTTAGGCTCAAATTGCTCTTCTTTATCCACTTTCCTAAGCTGGAAGCTTAGGTTTTTTATTTTAGATCTTTCTCTTTTCTACTATACATGCATTTTAATGCTGTAAATTCCCCTCTAAGCACTACTTTAGCTGCAATGCTTATTTTGATCAGTTGTACTTCAATTTTAATTTAGCCAAGCTTACTCTTTAATTTCTCTTGAGACATCTTCTTTGACTGATACGTTTTATTTATGCTGTTGCTTTCATTCATTTCACTTAATGTGCTACAATCACACAATACAGTGTTCCTATTATTAAACAGTTTTCTTCGAAAACAAGGATAAGAAAAACAAAAGATGTATTTTACCTTCATTCATTCCTTCTGCTCTGATCTCCCTTTTTTATGTAAGTCTGAGTGTCAAACCTGTATGTCCTTGTCTCCCTGCAGGGAAGGCCTGCTGGTGCCGTGTTCCCTCAGGTGTTTGCTTTGTTTTTTTTTGAGAATGTCTTTATTTCTCCTTCACTTCTGAAGGATGATTTTGCTGGATATAGAATTCTGGGTCAGTGTCTTTTCTTTCAATGATTTAAAGCTTTCACTCAAGTCTCATCTTGACAGATGGCTTCTAAGGGGAAGCTTGGTGTACTTCTCCGTCTTGTGTCTCTGTAAGACGGTTTCCCCTCTGACTTCATTCAAGACCTTGTCTTTGGTTTTCTTCAGTTTGAATGTGATAGAACAAGGTCTACATTTGGGGGTATTTATCTGCTTGATGTTGTATGAGCTTCCTGTACCTGTGGCTTGATGTTTGCCATCGATTTTGGCAAGTTCTTGACCAGTACTTCAGACATCTGTTCTGCTCCTTTCTCTCTTTGTTCTCTTCCTCGTATTCTAAGTACGAGTATGTTACACCTTTTGAAATTGCCCCACAGTTCTTGGATGTTTTGTCCTTTTAGCTTCCAGCATGTTTTTCAGTTTGGGAAGTTTCAGTTCACATATTTTTAAGCACACTGATTCTATCCTCAGCTGTGTAACTATACCAAGGAGCCTGCAGAAGGCATTCTTCAATTCTGTACAGTTTTCCGATTTCTAGCACTTCCTTCTGACACTTTCTTAGAGTTTTCATCTTTCTGCTTATACTACCAGTATGTTCCTGCAGGTTGTATGCTTTTCCCGTTAGAGCCTTAACACATTAGTCGTAGCTAGTCTTTGCTCCCTGATCATTCCCAAAATCTGTGTCTGGTTCTGATG
Source organism: Cabassous unicinctus (assembly GCA_029593785.1). Taxonomy (NCBI): domain Eukaryota; kingdom Metazoa; phylum Chordata; class Mammalia; order Cingulata; family Chlamyphoridae; genus Cabassous; species Cabassous unicinctus. Next base: position 14,655 of record JAQZBX010031233.1, on the reverse strand, counting down.
CTTGCTTTTGGCTCATCAGATGATTCTATTTCTTGCCCTGTAGCTTGCCTTGTAAGGCTGTGGTTGAAAGCCGAACACGGCGAATCCGGTAGTAGGAATAAGGTAAGTAGACGTTTACTGTGAAGCTTATGTTTTTCGGGCTAGGAGTTGGTCTGTGTTTTAAGTGTGCTGTAGCTGTAGGTGTCAAAGCCTTCAAATCCCTCTGGTGTCCTTACTTTTCTCTCCCCTGTAGGTTCTGGGCATCCCTAAATATTCCTCCTCCAAGACAGTGTGCATCTCGCAGCTCTTTCAGACGTAATCCACTGCTGTTTCACTGGTGCCCTGTTGGTGGGGTGGTGGGAAGAGGGAGGGGAAGCATTCCATAATATTCCAATTAAATGTCAGTCTTTGAGCGAACACATGTCCCTGAGCTGTGTCACCCGAAAGTGTTCCTTAGCCCCCCCTCCCTTTTATGAGACAGGAAGGTCAAGAGGGGCTGCAGCTGGGTGAAAGCCTCCCCCAGGTGGGATAAAGCTCTGGAGAAGCCTTTTCCCCGGAGGGTCAGCCTGACCTTGCATCACCAGGAGTACCTTCCCCTCCCCCAGCCAGAGCCACAGGGGCTGCTTCTCAGCACTTGGCCATGAGAACCTGGTGGAGCCCCTAGAGTGGAACCATGGCCCCCCAGGATCTCTCTCCTTCACAGCAGCCCACACTCTACCTCCACCATTCACTTAACCGTTCCCACCTGTCTGAATCCAGTGGCTTCCACTCCCTGTGAGCCGATTCTGGCCACGACTCTCAGAATCTCCAGATTTGGGGGAAGCGCTTTGCCCTGTGACCTCAGGTCCCTGGCAGGTTCAAGGAAAGCCATCGCTTTTCAATTGGTTCTGCTCCTTCTTGTTTTAACGATAGGAGTGATGACTTCCAAGTTCTTTATTGTCTCAGCATCGACCACGGTATTTTCTCAAACTTGGGCCCCAGCTCAAAGATTACCCCATAAATGTATATGAATATATTTTAAGTTAAAATAAAGCATTTGATCAAAGGTTTCACTGGCACTTTTGATGAACCAACTAAGCAAGTCCTGGTCAAGCTGGATGAAAGACCTCACTAGGATTAAGTTTAAGGAGAACTTGCTGCAGGCACTGCTGAGCTTGCTGCCTGGAGGTTCAGCCATCATGGTCCTTTGTTTTTGCTGCAGAGTTCACCTGCTGTGTCTCAGGGGGAAGGAGATTGAACGTTTCTCTAGCTCCGTTCCTGAGTGCCGGAGACTGGGCCAAATGCTTGGCTTGATTTGCGTCGGCGAAGCGCCCCACCTGGGAGGCAGGTGAGCACCCTGCGCCCCCGGGACTTACACGGGGCAGCCCTTGGCAGGCGGTGTGCTAACGGCTCTGCATGGACCCTCAGCACCAGGATTGGAGCACTCGGGAAACGCAACTGGATGACGATGAGGTTGGAGAGGGTGAGTCCTACGAGGCCGAAAGAAGAGGGTCACGCGCCCCCCAACAGGCTGGCTGCCGCGTCTTAAACTGCGAGTCTAAATGATGAGTTTCAAGGTGAGTCCAGTGGGCTTTGCAGGGAAGACGATGCCGCGGTGTCGCCGGGAGGGACTCAAGGGGAGACTCCACGGGAGCTGAAGGCTGTCCACAGCCCTCCGGGGAGAGCTGTCAGAGGTCCCGGCTCCGGAGCAGCCGGGGAGGCAGCGGAACCATCAGCCGCGCCTTGCTGGGGCTTGAGAGGAGGTGCCACAGGCTTCCTGAGAGGCCACCGGGTTGAGGGGTGGCTCTACCCACGGCAACTGCTTTGTCCTCGATACAGAAGCAGCCCAGGCTTATTTATCAGTTGCCGGGAAGGAGCAGACGGAGAGGAAGAACTGAGGGCCCTGGAGAGGAGCTGAGGGGTTAGGCCACGAGGAGACGGCCATGAGGCCATGCCACACCTGGCGGGGTGTGTGGTGGGGGGGAAACTGAGGCCGCACGCCCACCCAAGTGGAGGCGGCGACTGCAGGGGGGCTGCCCACACCGGGGCTCTGCGGACTTGAAACCTCAGCCTGGCGTGGGGGGAGCAGAAAGCCAGAGCGAGACGGGGAGGGCAAAGGAAGCGGGAATTTCAGAAACAAAGACGACGGTATGTTTCAGTCAACGTCCATACACCCAAAATCCTTCAGTGTGAAAGGTTTATTTCTAATACGTTTATATCTTATAAATGCGTCCGACGAGAGCCCACACAGCTTTTAATCACGTAGCAGCATCACCGCACCTGCCCTTGGCTACGTCATCAATACTTGAACTTCCATTGCAACTTCCCTGGGAACACGGACGCACGGACTATGCAGACAGAAACATTCTTTTTTTTTATTATTTTTTTATTGTGGGTAAAAATCAAATTTTTCACAATACAAACCAATATTTGTAAAATGATATATAAATATATATGCATATATGTGCATGTGCTTACATAAATGTTATTTTTTATATATATTTTAAAAGATGCTTAGATTACATAAATGTTACCTATGCTAATCATCCTCCTTTAAGCCATTTTAAAAGTCACACGACCTAATTGATTTTGCGTTCCCAGGTCCTTTAAAAACAGAAGCAAGAGCCTTTAGGACCTAAAGTACAAGTATTTACACACAATGTGATCATGTGTTTTGTGATACATAAATTAACATAACACAAGCTACCATGTAGAAAAGAATAAACTTACAGTGAATAAATAAACAGCTTTATATATGTAGAATATAAAAAGTAGTTCCTATATATAAATACATACATGTATATATAAAAGTGTGTGAGTGTTGTAGATATAAATATATACTACATGTACTTAAATATTTCATGCCAAGGAACACGTCGGGCTGTATCTGGTTTCAGTTTTGTGAACTAAAATGCTCGTGGCACTTGGGGTCTCCTCGGACCCTCGGGATCCGGGGGATCTTTTTCCCGTTCCAAGGGTAGACGCACCAGCAGAAACCAGTCTCGCCATCCAAGGCCGATTCACACTGCAAAGACATCCATGGTCAAGGGTGGGAAACATGGACAGGGCAGCTGCGGGCGCCCTGACTCAGGGCCAGTCCAGCCCACACCCGCTTCCCGTGAGGGAAGCATGGTCATGGCAAAGCAATCTCCCTGGCGTCTAGGGTCTCCTCAGGAGACGGAGATGATGGGCAGGTAAAGGGTTGGGGAAGCTGCACTTCCTATGAGCCCTGGAGGAGGGATTTCCTGCCTGGGTTCTCCACCACTCACTGCTTCTCACCTGCCACAAAGCACCTCCTTGACCTCAGTTTCCCCCTCAAGAAAACCGGACAGAATCTGGGTTTTATCGAATGCTGAATGTCTCCTTAAAAAAAAGATGCTATGGTATTTCATTATGGAGTTCCTTTCCCTCTGTGGGGAGAGGAAAATATAAGAAATGTCCAGAATACATCTGCACTTTCCTAGATAGGGCTCCTCTCATTGCATAGATGAAGGGGTCTGACCACAGCCCCCCATCTGCCCAGGCTTGTCATGGGGTGGAGCTAATGCTTCACCCCGGCCCCCTGACCCAGGGCTCTTTTCCTCCACTGGGAACCCTTTATGGTGAAAGCCCTGGCTTTCCAGGGATGGGGCAGGAGCAGCTCTCCCTGTGAGGATGGCATACCTGCTTGATGTGATAAAATCCATTCCTGTTGCAATTTGGCAGATAAAACTTGTGAATGTCTTCTTCATTCTGGCGAGCCAAGGATAATTTTTCCAGCACTCTGTAGAGCTTTTTTTGGCATGGCCCCTAAAAGAGTGATTTGATATTAGTAGAAGCATTGACAAGAGGACATGAGCCATCAGCCTACAAGATCTCTGATTGAAAAGGTTTTCGACTGGGCCGGGGCGACAGGTCTGGCTGTGGAGGGGAAGGGGCCTGTGACCGCTGAACCTGTGCCACGTGATGCGCCTTCTTTGGGCCCCAGCTCCTGGCCTGTCAATGAGGGTGGTTAGCTCAGTCTTGAGTCGCTGAGGTATAGGATGGGAGTGCCACTCACTCCCTCCCTGAACATTCTCTAAACACCACACTGACCAACGCAGCACCAGGCAGTAGCCTGTTCCACGCGGCAGAGCTTTGCTTGACTCCTCACACCACCCACGGAATAATCTGGTGCCAGCTATCTGGTTGGGAGAAGAATGGGCATCGAAATGGCTGGCTGAGGTGTCCAGACTTTGAACAACTGTCTTCTGCAACCTACAAAATCATTTCCCATAAACAAAACCAAGTGAAGGTGAAGGCGTTTATCCGGATCTTTTGAAATAAGAATTAACTTTACTTTATTGGTCATAATTTCCAGAGTGTCTGAAGCAGCCAGAAAACGGTTTTCTGGCCAGGCACGTTTATGCAAGGATTCTCTTTTCTTTTTCCCTCAAAGCAACTCAAGTCACTCCAATTCTTTGTCGCCCTCATGCGGTAGAATTATAAACAGGCGTCACTCGAGTAGCGGACGGCGTGTGCTGGAGGCTTAGGGCAGGGGCTCTTAACCTTTTTTATTCCACGGACCCCTCTGCCAGTCAGGTGAAAACCACGGGACCCCTTACTAAGTCCACACCATACTGCGTATTATTTAATAAATACATCACACCCGCTCCAACACATCCCCACAAGAATAACGTTTTTTTGAATTTCAATTCAAGCTCACGGACCCCTGGTTAAGACCCCCTGGCTTGGGGGTCAGTGTGCTAAATTTGAGACTAGACTAGCTCCATGCTCTTTAGGGATTTTCTAGTCTGATACTCCCATTTTAGCTTGGGGCTCAGAGACGTGAAGGAAGTTATCTAAAGCTGCACAGCGGGAACTGCATTTTCCTCCAGTTCCAGCCGGCTCCCTAAAGACTGCTAAAAGCTCCAGGCAAAGCGAAGCTGAGCGGTGTCTCTGAGGCTTGGCTCCCAGGCCTTCGGGCCAGTGCGTGTTGAAGGCAGAGGTCAGGGTAGGGAAGGAGACCCCACCTCGCAGTCCCTCACCATGGTCGGCGCCCCGCTGCCCTTCACGCGCTCATAGACGCTGACGGCTTTCCAGAGCACAGGCAGCTCCTCGCTGGAAGAACCCATCATGTGGAACTTCTCCAGCAGCTCCTCCTGGGTCAGCTCTTTGCTCTCGGAGACCACGTGCTCTGAACCTGTGGCGCCCCTCACATCTGAAATGACAACACCGCAGACCCACTGAGCCCCAGCACCCCAAAGCATCTGCACTGGGGCTCCCATGAAATCTGAGCGAAGCCTGGACAAGCCTGCCTGCCTGCAAACCCGGAGCCTCCAGACTGTCACCCACTCCCCTTTCTAGAGGAGCAGCTAATGGTTTCGGTGGAAAAAGAGCAGTGAAAGCAGTGCCCATTCTGTTCTGGAAAAAAAATGCTACCTTTCAGAGTCTGCCAAGGGTCCCCTGTGTGTTTGCTTCTAAGGCAGCAGGAGAGGGGAGCAAAATGCTCATTTACCGAGGCATGGGAAGAGCTCCGAAGAAATCAAGGGTAAGAGTTCAAGTCCAGGCTCCATTAGCTGGGAGCCTGGGCAGTGTAACTTATCTTGCTGGAGCCTCTGCTTCCTGCTCCATGAAATGGGAATGTTAGGAACACCAGATGAACAGGTAGGGTAGGGCTCATTTAGAAGTAGGGTCTAGGAGGCAGCTCTCCTGGACCCACAGCCCCTCATGCTTCCTAATCCAGGGCCCCCCGTCTGCAATTCCCAGAAGAGGCAGGAAGTCACTGGACCTCTTGTGGATAGAGTCCAAGGTTCCGGGCTCAGTGTATGCACAAATCCTAGAAAACTGTTTCTTCTGGTGGGAGGGAAAATCAGTCTCCTTCAGGGACCACTGGGACTGTTGCCCTTCCCAGAGCGGAAGGAGTTTGTTTGTTTACAGAACCCATTTCATTTGCTCGGAAGGGCAAAGAATCAGCAGGAAAACCGAGTCCATCCCTTGGAAGGGTCAGGCACCCCCCTGCTGATACTGCCTACAGAGCCATGAGATTCCTCCAAGAATCACACAGGACGTGTAGCCGGCTCAGATGGGGAGCTAGGAAGTCCGGAGTAGAGGAAGAGGTATTTCCTTTGCGTCCCACTACAAATAATTCACTGCTTAAATTCGGGAAAGAACCTGATTGCCAAGTTCTCACGAGGCCAGGGCAACGTACACATGAAACATTGTTTTTCTAGGGCAATGAATGCAAGTGAAATTTTTAGCCTAAACTCTCACATTATGTTCTGTAAACATCTGGGAAGCACACACTGTATCCAGAGGACGTATATTACAAAGGACATTCCAAACCCGTTCCTGGGGAGGCCAGCAGGAAAGACTCCCATCCCAGGCCTTCCCAGGGGTCCCCGCCCCTCGCGCCGCCCACGTGCTCTGCAAAGGGGAGGGCGCGGGGCGCGCAGGGCTGCAAGCGTCCTGCACAAAGCCAGAGGGTTCTAAGAACCTCTGGTTTTCGAGAGATCCCCGGGCTGTGGGGTTCGAGATCGGGGTTCCCTCCTCCGCCCCCCACCAAGCTTCGCGTGTCCTGGCGCTTTCCTGAGTTCCTGTCCCTTGCTAGGACCGGGCAGCACTGGGGTGTACCAGGGCATCCAAGCTCCTTTCCCCACTACAAGCTTTGGTCGAAAGCCCTGATCCTGGTCCGATTTGGGCCCGGGCCTGGGGTGGGCGGTACCTGTCGCCTCCGTGCTGTGGGCAGTGTCGTCGCCGTCGGTCGTGGGGACGCAGGCGCCTCGGCCGCGGGTGAGGGCGAGCAGGGGCCGGGTCTCCCCGGGCGGGGCGCGGCAGCTGAGCCCGCGGGCGCAGCGCTCGGTTTTCACCCCGCACGCCGCGCCCTGCTGCAGGGCGCACGTCGGGCAGCAGGAGCAGGCAGGCGGCCGGGCGACCTCGGGGCAGGAGGAGGGCACGGGCGGGCACAGGGCGACCTTGTCCTCGCTGCAGGGCACGCAACGCCAGGGCTGGGAAGCGCGGGCGGGCGGGCCGAGCGGGGCGCTCAGGAGGAGCAGCAGCGGCCAGGCGCGGGCAGCGAGCAGCTCAGGCATGGCCGGGCGGAGACGCGGGCAGGAGGCGCGGTGGCGGCGGGCGCTGGAGGCGGCGAGCGCTGGCCGATGCTCTCCGGGCACCGCGGGCGCCTTAAGAAGGGCGCGGGCCTCGCCACCCGCGCCGCGAGGTTAATGATTGTCAGCGCGGCGTGCTGGCCGCCGAGTATTCAAAATCAATTTGTTTTGCTCGGGCGCCCAAGGCCCTGCGCAAATCGTGGGTGGAAGGAATGTAAACGCTTAAGGTTTCACACTTGTGTTTGTCTTGTTACGTAGGTTTGACTCTGGAACCAAAGTGCAATCTAACAAGTGCCGTTGCCAGGGCGGGATGGCACTTGTTTTGGTTCAGGGGACACCTCCCCGGCCTGGCCTGCCAGGCAGGAGCTCATGAACCAAGCCAGGCAAAGGCGGGCAGATGAGCTGGGCAGTACCCAGCCCATCCACCCGTTTTCAAGTGGGGAAACCAAGGCCCAGAGTGAGGAAGGCTTAGGGCTCTGGTCTCCTCAAGCCTGGGAGAGCTCTCTTTGCCAAAATCCAGAACTCCTCGTCCCCACCCCCACCCTCACCGACACCCCACCCGCAGGCAGATGGTCCCCAGCCTGCAAAATGCAGCCTACTGTAGCCTTTCCCTGGAGGAAGGAAGCCAAGGTCCAGGACCCATGAGAAGCTCTCCATTCTCACAGCAGCCTGGAGAGACACCTCCCGCCTGCACGGGGTTCCCCAGAGAGAAGGAAGGCTCACAGCGCTTAAAGGACAGGGCTAAGGCAGCACCTTTAGTACGCACTGGAGCTGGAATCCCATCCTTCCTCTGACTCTCTAGTCCAGGCCAAATTTTATCAGTCGTCCAACACCAAGGCGTTTTCCTTAAAGTTCCTATTTCTTGGATATATCCTCTTTGGTCACAAGAAAAATGTCAGTCTGCTTCCAAAGAAAATGGGAAATGTCATGCCAGGCCCTGCAGGCCTTTGCTGGCACTGCCCATGGGACGCCAAACCCAGAGCTGCCCGAGCCCCACCTCCTGCTGAGATCAGGTCAAGCGCCCACACTGCACTCTGCCCTTAGCTTCTCCTCTGCCCCCAGCTCTGCACCTCCTGTACCCATCTTTGCCACCTTCACCAGGCGCAGGCTTCGAGCAATTCCTCGGCTAGGGCCTTACCCAGGCCTCCTTTGGCTCCTTAGATATATAGAAGCAGTGTTTTAGACCCGGAAGGGACTTTGGGGCTGGCCTGGCCCAGAGGGGGACACCGAGGCTCAGAGAAGGAAGGGCGGTGCCAGGGCAAAGTCACGGAGGTGGTTCCTGCAGGTGTGGGCTAGAATTCGCATGCTTGCTTGCCTGCCCTGTGTTCCTGCTGTTGGACAGATCAGGTCCTCCACGAGAGACAGGGTCAAGCCTCCAGCCCTATTCCTGTGGGTGTGAACCCATTTGTAAATGGGACCTTTGACGATGTCATTAGTCAAGGCCAACCTGGATCAGGGTGCACCTTTCCTGAGATGGTCCGTGCAAGCAAAGGAGATTGGATGCAGACCTCAGAGAAGCCACAGCTGGAGACGAGCACGTTGCCATGTGACGGGGGACGGGCGCCCTGGAGGAGGCGTGGGCTTTGCGTGATTTGGGACTTCCAGCCTCCAAACTGTGAAACAACTAATTCTGGTGGTTTAAGCCGACCCGCGTTTGGTATTTGTCACAGCAGCTCTGGCAGACTGAGGCACCTTCTTTCCATTAGGCCAGCCCTAAGTAAAATGCCTTTCTCCAAAGCAATGCTTTCAGTGAAGAAAGTAACACTCACTGCTTCATCCAAAGCAGGGAGATTAAAAAAAAAATAATAGCTGACTTTGCAATGCAGAGAAAAATCCTAGACAATAATGGCGATGTGATGTCACAGGATCAAAATAAGAATTCCCATGCACAGGGCACTGGGGGAGTAGAGCACAGGGGCATGCCCTAAAGAGCCGGCTTGGGGGTCGGCAGGATTTCACCAGGTAAGAAGAGCGAGCAGGGTTGTCCGGGGAGGGCGCGGAGATGCGGCCATCCCGAGGGCGCAGCTCCACGGCGCCACAGGCGTGGGAAAGTGTGCTCACGGCGTGCAGACAAAGAACCCCCTGTCATTCCTGGCATCCAAGCCCCTCGACAGGGAGAACAGGTATTGCTTGATTAGTCCGAGGGACGGAGCGGAGCTGCAGGCGCCCTGACCTTCGCGGATGGGCACCCGGTCATGCAGTGCCCACACACCACCTGGACAACGCGCCGGGCGCGCCCGCCCTGTTCCCTGAGTGTGGCCATCACAGAGGCAGCCTGGGGTGGAGGAAAGAGCCCCGAAGCTGGGGCTCAGCCGTCTGCACCAACAGGGCCACCCTTAGTTATTGCTCCTACGGATACAGCCCACCCGTGGGAAGAGGCACGGAAACCCTGGGTATGATAGTTCTGTGCCACACACAGCATAGATGTTTAAGGCATGGGACCTCCTTTAACTGGGGGATAGGCAGCCACTTCTGAGAAAGACGCTACTCCATAGGTGCTGATAGAGCCAAATCTCCAAGGTACCCTTACTTCAGTTAAGTAAAAGTTGGAAGGTACGAAATATGCTCTTTTTCTAATCCACAAAAAAGTCATCTTGCCCACTCCAAGGACAGATGCCCCTCTTTCAGAACTTTGGCAAATATAAAAGGTGTAAGCAGGAAAGTGGAAACAGCCTGCAGAGGCATGTCCAGATGGACGTAAAGTTGTCTCACCCTATGCCTGAAGGCCCACCTGTGCCAGCACTGTGCCCGGTCCATGAATGATATTCATTATAACCTGCATGTGGCCCCACATTTGCCTAAGTGACAAATGGTCTCATTCATGATGGACACAGAAGAGGGAAACCACTCCTGAAAGCATCACATACTTATTACTTATTAATTACTTTAAATAAATTAATACATTTGTTTCATATAATTTCAGTTATTTTAATGTAGGTGAAATGGATTTAAGTCTAGGAACATATTGCTGGAATCTCTAGCTCCCACCAGTAACTGCATTTCAGTGATGAAGTGTCCTGAACCTGACAGACACAAGATAATAGTTTTGTTTTTTGTTTGTTTTTGTGCAAAGCACTACTTTATTTTTTCTTTAGCATAAGAATTTTATTTATTTATTTTTATTTTTTATTTTTTTAAAAATACTTAGATTATACAAATGTCACATAAAAAATGCGGGGGATTACCATATGCCTTGCTTCCCCCACCTCCCACAGTTTCCCACATTAACAACATACATTTATTGCAATTGATGAACATGTTTTGGAGCATTGTCACTAAGCATGGGTTAAAGTTTACATTGTAGTTTACACTCTCTCCCACTCAATTCTGTAGGGTATGGCAAGATTTATAATGGCCTGTATCTGTCATTGCAATGTCATTCAGGACAATATCCAAGTCCCAAAAATGCCCCAGTATTACACCTGTTTTTCCCTCTTCTGCCCCCAGAACCTCCAGTGGCTACTGCCTCCATATCAATGACATAATTTCTTCCATTGCTAGAATCACAGTAAGTCTATAGTAGAATACCAGTAAGTCTACTTTAGTCCATAGTTCATTCCCCAATCTTGAGGATCCTGGGATGGTGATGCCCACTCCACCTCTAATTGAGAGGGGGCTGTGATCCCATAGGTCTGATAGATGGGACTCTCTTGCTTGCAGTTAATAGACTCTCTCAGTTTCTTGGTTGGTAGTTGTCCGTCATCACCTCCATGTTAGTTGTCCTGGGTGAGACCAATGAACTGGAGAGTAGGTGTTGCAACACAGTTGAGATTCAGGACCCAGCTGGCACATGGACAGCCCAAAGATTTAAGTGTCCTGGATATACACCTACCAACTCCAGTACTAATTATAGGTTGAAATAAAAGGACAGAAGAGCCATGTGTAGGGAAACCACAACTGAATCCAACTCTATTTCACTCTGGGGAGCATAAATTCCAAAGTAGGGCCCACTGGCAAGGCACCAAACTCTGGAGCTATCTGCCCTGACTGTAGTGTCTGGATGTCTCCAGAGCCCTCAGGAACCCTGCTATTTGGGGTAGTATCTACTTTGGCAGTCAATGAGATCCTGCTGAGACATGCATAAGCGTAACCCCTAGAATGACCTCCTGACTCACTTTGCAGTCTCTTAGGCATATAAACTCATTTATCTTTACCTTTTCCCCATTTTAATCAAGGTCTTTTTCCAGTTGCATTGCTAGTTGGTGCTTGGTAGTAATCTCTCGGTGCCAGGGAGGCTCATACCTGGGAGTCATGTCCCATACCGGGGGAAGGTAATATATTTATATGCTGAGTTTGGCTTAGAGAGGGGCCACATTTGAGCAACAAGGAGGCTCCCAGGAGGCAACTCTTAGGCACCCTATAATACTAGGCTCTGTTTAGTTTCAATTTCAAGAGTAAAGGTTCATACACACAGTCATCAATATCAAGGGCCCATCAATGGGCCATCCTCCTTCACTAGTCATTGCCCTGTACTTGGGGGATTCTTGCTAATCCACTAGAGAATGTGGTAGAGCTTTTTGCTTCACAAAGCATATTTTTTAAATTTATTAGAGGAGAAGAGTTTTTGTGTTCAACTAGAATGAGTTCAAAAAATGTCTTATGAATATACATTTAACTGTGATTCTAGATTTATAGTATAATTCTAGAAGAATACATAAACTGGCAATGACAGTGTGGTGGCTTGGAGCTCTGTATCCCAGAAAAAAAAACATGTTCTTAAACTTAATCCATTTCTGTGGGTTGTGAACCCATGGTAAGGAGGACTTTTTGATGTGGCTACTTGAGTTTAGACGTGGCCCACCTCAATCAGGAAGGGTCTTAATCCTATTACTGAAGTCCTTTTAAAATAATGAAATACAAGCAGAGAAAGAAAGCCACAGAAGCAAGAAGTTGAAGGTCAAGGGAACCCGGAAGAGAAGGGAGAGGCCGGGAGAAGCCACCATGTGCACTGCCATGTGACAGAGGAGCCCAGGACCAAGGATTGCCGCAGCCAGCCCTGAACGCCACAGACTTCAGGAAAAAAGCATCGTCCTGATGTGGACCTTTCCTATCCTCAAAACCATGAGCCAATAAATGCCCATTGTTTAACCCAACCCATTGCATGGTATTTGCTTGAGCAGCCAGGAAACTAAAACAGAAAAAGCTATTTGAAGCAGGGGTGAAATTGGGAGACAGGGGCACAGAGGAGGGGGGAGAGAGATGTTTCTGCTGCAAACCTTCTGGATTTGTACCATGTGCTTATATTATCTATTAAAAATGCTTGATAATGAAAACTAATTTTCTACCTTTCTAGCTGCTTGACTGGTTTTACAGCCTTTGGCAAGTGACTTGACTTTGCTGAGTTGCTTTTTGCTCTACCTGTAATATATCAATAAAAAGGGACAGTAAAACATATCTTCAGCAACAAATTAAGGTCTGTGAAAAGAATTGTAACTGGAAATTCATGAACATGTTCATCATTATTTTAGCATTTTTTATTTTATTGAAGTATCTCATTCATACATGAACATACATAAACAATAAGCATATAGTAAAAGTCATGAACTTACAAAATAAACATGCGTAATATCATACAGGGCTCCCATACATCACCCCACCACCAACACCTTGCATTGTTGTGAAGCATTTGTTACAAACTATGCAAGAGCATCGTCAAAATATTATGACTAACTACAGTCCATGTCTTACATTTGGTGAGTTTTTCCCCCAACCCACCTTATTTTTGTAATATATTTTTATTACAGAGGTTGTGAACTTACAAAACAATCATGCACATGTATAGAATTCCCATCCAACACCCCTTCACCAACACACCACACCATGGTGGAATATTTGTTACAGATTACAAGATAATATCATGAGATTATTACCACAACCATGGTCCATAGTGTACATTTGGCAAACCTTTTTCCATACCCCTCCCATTATCAACACAGTACATCTTTGGCATTGATGCAAGAATATTACAGTGTTGCTGTTAACCACACTCCATAGGTCACTCCAGCTGTATTTTCCCCATGCTTCTCCACATTCCCACCATCCTGCAATAGTGCCGTACATCTGCTCTAGCTCACAAAGGACACTCTTGCATTTGTACCAACAACCACAATTCTCATCCACCTCTGGGTTCACTGTGTTATTCAGTCCCTAGATTATTCTCTAGTTTTCTTTCAATTGACATTTACATCCCTAGACTACCCTTTTCAGCCACAATCACATTTATAAACCAGGTGCTACTCTCTATAATGTGTTACCATCAACTCTATCCATTTCCACACTTTCACAGTCAAGTTAATTACAACTTCTACCTACATTAAGCATCAGTACTCCTTCTCAGCCCTCTTCCTATCTCCTAATAACCTATACTCTAGGTTTTAACTCTACGCATTTATTCTTCATATTTAGTTCATATTAGTGAGACTATGTGATATTTGTCCTTTTGTGTCTGGCTTACTTCACTTAGCATAATGTCTTCAAGATTGATCCATGTTATCATATGTTCATCATTATTTTTTAAAGTACAAAGTTCAGCATCCGGTTAGGGAACCGACCACTGATGTTAAATGTTTTAACATTATTTTCAGTGTAGGTCCCCAAACAATTATATTTCCAAAAGAAGAATTTTGTTCTGAATTTTCTCACTGATATCCTCAACATAGAATCAGTATTCGCACTTGAATGTTTTCTTCATGGAACACACGAGAAGATCGTTCAATAACTATTTGGGGAACACCTACTACACACCAGGAACTTTGCCCGGCCCTGGACAGTTCACCCAGTTGTAAACGGATCCGGGACCCCTCCCTCCTTGGCAGAGGTTTCCCTCCCTCCGCACACAGTGTAAGCTCCTCACTCAACCATGGATCGATTTCCCAAATGTTTCCATTGCCTGCTTCATAGTAACAGAAAATCAAACCATCAGCTAACACTGATAGCCTCCCTCTCTCTCCCAACACTCGGTCAAAACAAGTGGAGCTGGGTCCCTTCCTGGAGGTCGTGTTGGGCCATCCGTCTGTCTATCCCGGGTGGGATGAGTGGCCTTCCCCTGGCCAAGTCCACCCGTGAGTCCCCAGGCTCCTGCTACCCACCGGCGGGCATCCAACGAGCATTCTGACACTTGACGCCCTCTGTGGCCTGCCGTAGCTGCCTCCCTCACCTCATCCCAGCCCTACTGGCTCCTGCTCATTTATCCAGCATCCATGCCCACCGCTCCCCATTCCTGGTGCAGCCCTCGGCGCCTCTGCCCCGTGCCGGGCCAGCACGCCAAAAGCCACCAGTCACCCTCCACTGTTGTGTGGAGTGGGGATGTTCATTGTTGATTGTTTATTTATTTTCACTTGTGGAAATAAATCCACAGTTGGAGCACCAGGAAGCAGCGAAGCTGGGGCAGCCCCGACTTTTCATGACATCGAAGCCTGTTCCCTTCTGGTCAAACTGAGAAGGCATTTGGTGTTGGGTAGGGCTAAAAATACGTGTGTGCAGAGGATCAGCTGGAGGGGTTGTATTTTAGGAGGCAAGCTTGAAAGGTAGTTTTGGGGGTACATCAATGACGCGTTCAGTGCCAGGCTATAGAATTAGTACTATGTCAAGCAGGTACAAAAGAGCATTAAACTTGCAGAGTCAGCCACAGAGA
>JAQZBX010031232.1:0-26431 GCA_029593785.1 Cabassous unicinctus | reverse complement strand
CAGACCAATTACATCTCATTTTATGAGCCCTGGCAAGGATGTATATTTGATTCTTGTTGTTTGTCCTCATGGAGTCCTTCTTTTCTCATAAATTAAGACCAATCAGTCATAGGAACATGAAATTCCATTTATATTCTCAAATGACTAATGGCTGGGCTTTTGGTCCTTTAGTTCAAGTTCTGATGTAATAGAATAGTAGCTTTGTGTAATTAGCAAATGGACCTGTCAGGTCTGACAACGTGCATGTCCAAAGGGGCTGAACCTGACCCCAGCTACCACTTTATTTTTTAAAGGAGCTAATAATAAGCATGGCCATGACTGAGGAGAGACTGAAAAGCTGCCCCCTCCTTCCTAAGATCCACTCCCAACCAGCAGTGTAAAAGTCTCTGATTCAGAGCAATCGCTGTGGGAATTTGCTAGCCTGTAGTTTGTAGGATATGCTTTTTTCCAGAGGAAGAAAAATGTCTCTATTGAGTACTCTGTCTGGTATCTTGAAATCTATATCCTTCTTTCAAGTACCCCCTCATTCCAATGACATCATTTGCGTAATGGGTTTCTTAATATAATTGTGTAGGTTGATTCCAAACCTGGAAGATTCCAGATATGCCTTTTGAGTCCAGAGTGGAAAAACAGGAAATACGCGGTATGTTTGAAAGAGAAGTGGGGTAGAAGGCCATGTAAATTTAACATTAGAAAATAACCTTCTAGGAGCATACCCAAATTTCTCTCTTGCTGAGTATTGAAAGCAGTAGAATTTGCATTTTTCAGTTAAACACACTCATTAATAACAGCTTTCTATACTGTCACAGTCTAGGAACCTCCAATCCCAGCTCTATTTCTCTGCTTTCCTTCAGCAGGAAACTTCCTTTAGGTTGGGAACACAAAATGCCTGGCTCACAGGGCTTCAAACTGACTCGTGGGATGTGGGAAAAGAGATTTAAGCCTTCCTGGGCTTTATAACCAGGACATCCAACCTCATAGGTCGTAGTTTCATCTTGGGATCCATAACTCTATATATGTTCTTTCCACTTATTTGTGAGGGATAGATCAAATGAATTCAGCATATTTATTGAACATACTACAGGCATAGAACAATTTGTGGACAAAGGTTGATGAGACAAGGTTCCAGCTCTTGAAATGATCCATATGGTTGAGTGAAACCAACATCTCAGCCTGTTAGCAATGGAAAGCGAGGAAGGGTTTTCCAGAAGGAGAGTACATGCTTAGGTCTGCATTTCAGAACAATCATTCTTGGATGGAGGAAAGTATTGAAGCATGAAAATTATGTCAGAGGCAAGAACTGATGGTCATTTGGACTAAGGCATCAGCAGGAGGATGGATGGGTAGAGCAGCCTAAGACAACTTGGTGATACACGGAAAGTAGAAGTAAAAGAGGGGAAGTCAATTGAGCATTCTTGCCATGTTGCCATACTCCAAGTATAGTTTAACGGGGTCAGGTGTGTGTGTTGATTTTGATGTTTCTATGTTACATCTAGGCAATGCACAATGGGCAAATGGAAATAATGATCTAGAGCACAGCAAAAAGTTGGAGTTGAGAAAGAACGATTTGAGAGTTACCAGGGCAGAGGTGGCTCAAGGAAATAGCCAAATTCAAAACTGATGTCACAGTGTCTTACTATTTTAGCTTCCTAGGCTGTTCCAGCAAATACCATGGAATGGGTTGACACAGTGGAGATTTATTAGCTTACAGTTTTGAGGCTGTGTAAATGTTCAAATCAAGGCATCATCAAGGCAATGCTTTCTTTCCAAAGACTGGCTGCAGGTGGTCCTTGGCTCCTCTGCCTCATGGCAAGGCACATGGTATCATCTGCTGGTCTCTCCCTTCTCTTTCAGGTTTCATTGTTTTCAGCTGCTTGCTTTCGTGGCTCGTTCTCTCTTGCTCGCTCTCTCTCTCTCTCTCTGTCTCTCCCTCCCTCCCTATCTCTCTCTCTCTCTCTTTATTCTTTTTATAAAGGACTCCAGTAATAGGATTAAGACCCAATTTAAATGAGGTGGGTCACACCTTAACTGAAGTAACCTCATTGAAAGGTCCTACTTACAATGAATTTATACCCACAGGAATGGATTAATTTTAAGAGCACATTTTTCTGGGGTAGATACAGCTCCAAACCACATTTACTAAAGATGGCGGCTATGTTCAGAAATCTTTTTGCTCCTGCTACCAGATACTTCTTTCCACAGAGATCCTGAAAAGGAGGAAACAGAGAAGCAAGCCAAAACACTCAACAGCAGAAGCTGGGAGTGTAATTATTTGTCTGTGCATGATGGCAAAGAATTAACCATTCAGCCAGCATAGCCTCTGAAGGGTGAGGACAGAATTCGTAAAGTACATGTTGTACTGGAACCTACTTTGCATTGAGGCCACATCAGGGGAATAATCATCTTGTGAAAATGCTGCTGCTTTGGTCGGGGTCTCCATTCTTCCTGGTAGGTAAGCCATTGGGAACTCAACTGGTGAGAGCTACTTCTCCTTTGGGACTATAGCATCCTTCTTATGCAGGCAAACAGGTGCCAAGGTTTTCAATGTTCATTTGTGCTCATAGGGCATTTGGGCATTAGGTGCTAAAGCGTTTCTACATTCATCAACTTTCTGGAGGCGAGATGGCATCAAATTCTAAACAACTCACAGAGCTGGACCACTGTTGAAAGTGAAAATCCTCTTCTAAGTACCAATGACAAATAACCAGATTCTTTTATCTTCATCTTGGATTCTAAGTGTACTCAGTGTGTTTTCAAAAGAAAGTAAAAGACAGCTTTGGAGTGTACTAAGAGTTTGAGGCCAGGAAACCTGCTTCCTATGATTCATATGATGCAAAGTTATCTTAAAGTCGACTGGACAAAAGCATCCCATGAGCCTGAAAATACACGGTGCCATACAAAGCTGCCTCGTGGCTGCCGCTCCATTTGAGAAAATCCTTAGATAAAGATATAGGGTTATAGACCATGTGATTGTCGAGTCCAAAAGCATTCTTGGCATTTAAATAGCTGCACCGATGGGTTTGCTGTGTATCTCACAGAGTGATGGCACTCAGCACTACATTTGTGTGGTGGTGGTGGTGGTGGGGAAGTGGGGGTTCACTGCTGCCATGTGGGATACCACCTAAAGTTCATGAGGCAGTCCCCCAGCAGTACCAAGTGGGTGTTTTGGATGGCCTCCCAGAGGACGATGCTCAACAAAACAGCACCGGTATGTTTATGGACATTCAAGGGGCACTTCTAATACAAAGGCTGTCCGCTCTATGCAGGTAACAAAGAGAACACGGGACATGGCATTGCAGACCAGTTCTGTAGCACCCTCTGGAGATAACTTCCCTTGGTTCTAGGGAAGTGAGTCCAAGAAGTGAATTTCAGGGCAATTTCTTCTAAGTGACCCCGGTAGGGTGGCCCCATAGGGTAGCCTTTTACAGACAGTAGAGGACCTGCCTGACTACCAGCTCCTAGAAGCTAGGCTGCTCTCTTAAAAGGTTAATGAGGAACTGGGAGACCTAGATCAGTCTTCCCAGCATGGCAAGTGTTTGATTTAGAAGGCAGTCAGAGATCACCTTGCCCTAACCTTTTCATTAACCAGAGAGATGAAGTGAATCTTCCCTTAAATCACTTCTAATCTTTGACAGTATAATAAGGTGTAACAAATAGAACTAAATGGTTGTGGTAAATGGTTTGCTGCCAAGGACCAGAGTACAATTGTCAAAACAGCTTCCCAGAGAGTGATGCTGAGGTGTGCATGGGGCAATAGAACCTGCGTGGAGTGTCGTTGGGCCAACTGAGTCTTCTGGTAGGTGTGGGCTGCTCTTGCTGAGAGAATAACCGGATGATTGTTCTGATTCAGCCATGACACAATTCATTAGTAATTAACCCATAAGAAATACTTGGAAGATTCAGGAAAGAAAAAGAAATCTTTTCCTCTTTCACACTGAGTTTATTTGGAATAGCTGAAGAGAATATATAATTATACAAGAGTATTTTAACACACTGAAATTTGGTTTGTTCAGGGTCCTTTGAGAACCCTCCAGAATTCCTTTGAGCATTGTATCAATGATTTTTGTGTTTCCTGTAACTCCAAATGATCTGCTTTTACTCTCCAAGTAGGCTTTGTGTTATGCTGCCCTTTGTTGCAGGGGATGAATGTTTGTTTCACCTTATTCAACTTGATCACTGCTATGCTTGCTTAGAAACACCTGTACCAAATTCAGTGTACTACTTACTACCTACTTATGAGAACCCAACAATTATCTCTGTGGAAGCAGAATGCTTTAAAAGTCTGGAGTTTTGTGCTCCATTTGTCACCAGACAGCTGTCCAGATTTATGCTGCTATGATGGAGGTGCTAGCAATCGTGAGTCACTTGTTCCATTCCACAGTGAGGGAAGGGGTGGCTGTCAGGACACAAGAAACTTGTGCTGGGTTGTACCTGAACTTTGATGGATTCATGTTTTAGAGTCCCTAAGTAGTTCTTCCCATGTTTTAAAAGTCATGTTTTCAGTCTGTCCCAATGTTAAAAACTCTCAATTGCCCTTACTTTTTTTTTTTGCTTTAGGTTTTAAGGTATTTTAAGGTAATTCTAATTTCATTTTTATTTCCAACTTATAGCAGCAAAGAAGGAAGAAAACTAACAATCATTGAGAATTTGCCATTTGCTAGCCTGTACTTGGTAAATATGGGCATATGTCCCACAACTCTCTTTTCTTTGCTCGTGGCAGACATTACTAATAAATTAGTAAATAGACAGTACTAATCAATTAGCAAGTACATTTGCTAGCCTGTACTTGGTAAATATGGGCTTATGTCCCACAACTCTCTTTTCTTTGCATGTGGCAGACATTACTAATCTTTTACTGAACCTGGATAAGACCTCACAATCCTTTTCAGCATAGTGTTGCAGGAAATCACTATCAATTGGATGTAACATGAAACCCCTTTGTTATTCCAGTGCTAGGCACTTATTATTTGTTATTTCATTTTATCTTTTCAGCAAAGATTAAAATAGGCCATATTATTCCTTGTAGTTGAGCAAACTGAAGCTAAGATCATTCAAGTTGCCCAACAACATTTAGTAAGTCTAAATCCAGATTTCTTGGGCATAAATTCCATGCTGTTTGTTCTACCCTATACAGATTCCCATCTAAAGACAGGACTTTATGTGCCCTCTGGATCAAAACACATTATCAAATATGGACAATTCCTAACTTTTTGAGGAGATTTTGGTCCAAAGGTTCAGATGAAATGGTATAATGATAGTTAGTATCTAATATTTGCACAGACTTGGCATCTGTTCTCCTTAGGACTTGGGATATAAGAAAATTCTGAAGAAACCGAGCACAATAGAATCTCTTGTTACTTAGCTTGTTTGTCAATTCCACAAATACTTACTGAGTATGGCATTGAGTAGACAGTGGTGAAGTCAATAGGCATGATCTGTATTCTCATAGAACTTACAGGCTAGTGGTACAGATGGACATTAAACAAATAAACTAGTGGCCAGACTGACATTAAACAAATAGACCCAAATAAATAATAGTTGCACACTGTGATACGTTCCAAGAAAGAAAAGAACAGAGAAACTTAAATTTCATTGAGTGATTGGTGAATGTATCTCTGGGGCAGACATTTAAGCTGATTTTCAAAGGATCAGTAGGAGCTAGCAAGGAGAAAAATTGAGGACAAAAGAGTTTGGCTTGGTTAACAAAATATTTAACAATATATATATATATTTTTTTTTCTCTAAGGAACCCAGTTCTTCCTTTGCTAGTCCTTGGTAGGGGATAAAGTGATAAATCCACTTGGGGATATTCTCACATATATTGGCAACCACCAACAAAGGTGATCATATTTAAGAAATATGTGGCTTTAGAAAACATAGCTCTCATAGCCTGCAGAGTTTTCTATAAAATGACTTCTCAGGAATATGGTCAATTAACCCCAAAGTAAGGAAGATATCTTGAGTGAACTGCATCTTCCCCTCTGCCCCTGTGCAAGTGACAGGGTACTTCCCCAGTTTGCAGGAGCTGATTCTGCACAGTGATTTCAACAAAATCCGAGTGATGCAGCATGGGACTTTGAGACTTTGTCCATGGCCTTGGCTCTCTGTTCACTCTTCTTAGAGTGCTTAATTGATCAAGCAAGCTGAGTCGCAGCCGCCCTCCAGCTTAAATACCAAGAGGACTGAAGTGCCCAGGTGAACAGAAAGGAGACAAAGATAGTCAGAACCATTGGGCAGGGGTAGGGAGGTTGGGGGGAGGGAGTCGAGGTGCAAATAATAGGCCTGCTCTTGAATAAAACGAGTTTAAAAAAAGAACAATATGGGAAATATGCTTAATTTTTGCAAAAAGGTAGATGGCAGCATGATTTTGAAGAAGACTCATGCCAGAAAATAGCAGAAATCAGAGAGCAATTATGATGCATTCCACAGGAAATTACAGCAATTAAATAGGAGCTAAATTAAATAATTAATTAATAACAAAATTATTTACTTAATTAAATGAGATTAACATTGATGCAACAAAACCAGAGACCTAGATTCAAGGGGGCCTGCAGAGCTAAGAAACTAATTTGAGGAAACAGTGACATTTGTAAAATTTTAAATGGCAACAGAAGCAATAAAAATGTAAAACTTACCCTATAGAAAACTAAATCACAACACAATGGCTATACCATCTAACCAAGTTTATGTCCAGCGATACATTTATCACCGTGGATACTGCCAATTAAGGAATAGCTGTTGGGATGGTACTAGGTTTCTGGGGTGGGAATGAGTGAGAGATGTCACTGCCTAATCATAGAAACATCCAGATTCTTAGAAAGAGATGTTCAGAAAGCAAAGGATTGTTCTATCTGTGTGTATTAGAACAATGATTGTCATCTAAATAACCATATAGGCAAAGTGGATTTCATTTAGTTGAAATTTTTACTGGATATTTGTAGCTCTACATGAAGTTGTAAGAAATAATACAGAGACATTTCGTACCCAATTTGCCTCAATGGTAACATCTTGTAAAACTATATGCAACAATGCAATCAGGATACTGACACTGATATAATCCACTGATCTTATTCAGATCTCTACAGTTTTACTTGTGGCAATGTGGATTGAAAGGCACATGAAAACGAGACCGACTTTCTTGGGTCAGTTTCCAGATCTAACTATCGCTACCATGTTGAGCATCCACCATCCTGTCAATATAGCTATTCACGACTGTGAAAGAGGTTAGCACAGTGCCTGGTCTAGAAATGGCACTTCATGAATGTCAGCTGAATCTCAGTCTGGAATTCTCCTTTGGCAGAGATGAGAAACATGCTTTATAAACAGTGGTCAGCAAGGACGCCCAAGCCTCAAAACCGTACACATGGCAGCTTGAGACAATAATAACACATTTGATGGAATCCAAAGACAATCTGAAACAAAGGTCAATGTAAACTCTTTGGGTTGGTTTTTGTTTCATTCTTTTTTTAAGTCTCTCTGTTTATATTGCTACTCTGGTGTTGGTCAGTGTATGAAGGGTACGTGCTGTCCTAATGATACCGCTCTGCTTCTTTCAGCCTTCCATGCTAAATCAGGACCAAGGGTCCAGAAATGATTGTTCCAGCCATTTTGATAAGTAACTTAGTAAATTGGGTTTCATCAATAAAAATGTATTGGCTGCACTTAGCAAGGTTTATCCCTGCAAGGAAATGTGATCAACCATGAAGCGTAACAAACTCTGTATTTAGTTGTCTTGTTATTGTGTTTTATTTTTCTTTTTTGTAAAATTCTTAAATAAATTAAACTGGCTAATAAAAAAAAAAACAAAAACAAAAAACTGCCCACATGTACCAAAAGCTATAAAAATCAGTGTGTTCCATTCAAGATTCAAACCATCACATGGGATGGAAAACAGAGGGTGGCAAAATTTCTTCTTTCCTCAGAGATGGAGTTGTTTACTGTGGCCCAAAGCAGGGTGTAAACACGTATCTGAGAATAATTACCCTCACCTTTGGATGGCAATACATTATTGTAATCAAAGGGTACAACAAGAGCTGAGTGACCAGCTGCTCCTACTTACAGTGAATAAATATGGTCAGTAGCAGCTTGAGAAACAATGTGTGGGTATCAGGAGACAAGCTCTCTCCAATGTTCTGTTACGGTCAGTGAAGGTAAATGGAAATTTAATGTTGCAAATGTCCTTTATTCAGGTACCCAGTATGACTCGTTCTAGACATTGAAAGGAAGGGAACATTGGAAATAAAATTTCAACACAGGAAATCACAAATATGGATCCAGAGCGGGTGTTGCTGGTAATAAAGGCCTTGATTCAGGTTCCCATAAGGTGATTCGTGAGTTTTCAAGGGATGTCTCTGGTTCCACTTTCCACTCATGTACTGCACGTACTGAGTATGTGCTCTTTTGGCTGGTTTTAGATGTGTGGAGGGTCAAGAATCTAGCTAAGCCAAATAGAAAATACTTTAAAAATACTCGATTTTTATGTCTAAAGCAGCATTCCTTGACCCTTTAAACCCATGTTCCCCTGTAATAATCAGAAACCCTTATTTCTCCCTCATTAATTTTTCTCCTATTCCTCTGAACCTGATATGAACCAACTTCATCCACACTTGCCCTCCAGTCAAGAGGATTCTGACTCTTTGTGTTATAAAAACACTCAGTGCTTTTCGTTTTTTTGCACCTAACATTATAATATTGCACGGGCTTCTTGGCCCAGTTCTGAAGATTATGATTGACACCCTTGACCTTGGGTTTTGTTGTAGTCCATGTGAACAGGAGCACAATGAGCCATGCCATTGAAAACGTTAAGATGCAGTTTTAGTATCCTAGGCTGCTCAAGCAAATACCATGAGATGTGTCAGGTTGAATAATGGGAATTTATTCGCTCATGGTTTGAGGCTGGGAAAGTCCAAATCAAGCCATCATCAAGGCGATGCTTTCTCCCCGAAGATTGTGGTGTTCTGGGACTGGCTGCTGGCAATCTTTTGGTGTCTCCCTCTTTCTGATTGAATTTCTTTCTGCTTATAAAGGACTATCTATAGTAATAGGATGAAGATTCATCCTAAATGAGGTGGGCCACACCTTCTTACTTGAAGTGATTTAATCCAAAAGGTCCTACTTAAAATGGGTTCATACCCACAGGAATGAATTACACTTAAGAACAAAGATGTTTTTCTGGGGTACATATTGCTTCAAACCCCCACAGGTCCTTTCCTTGTTTAGCTGAGCTGAAAGATAATATTTCAACTCACATAATCCCAGTGCTTTTCCCAGGCTTTGTTCTCTGGCCAATAAGTAGCACCCTGACAGTAAAGTTTAATATAAAATCTCACTATGGCCGTTATTCTGATGGCAAGAAAAACATGACAACAATGCAACCTACCACTATTTTCATTCATCTCCACAAATAGTCTTTCTCCAGGTGGCACTATAGCAAAACAAAAACTGCAATGTCAGCCCAATTCTCTAGCCAGAGTTAGTGTAGAATCAGAGAGTATCAAAGTATTAGAGCTGGAAGAAGCCTTAGAGATCATCCAGTTGAGGCAAAAATAAAATTAGAACCAATGTTTTTCTGATTGCCAGTCAAACAAAATTTCTGATATACCAAGGACTTCCATGTTTATATTTGATGCTTCATTTTGTTTATCAATACTAACTTAAAAACCAAGATTTAAATAGATCTTTAAATTGATATGAATGTGTTTATTGTTATACGCATTTTAAAGACATGAAAATGAGGTTTAGAGGGATTATGTGACTTGTCTAAGGTTCAGCTATCCAGCAAGTGGCAGAGCTGGGATTGAATTCGTGTCTTTTGGCTCCACAAACCATATTATCTCCACTGTACTGTATAGCTAGAGGGAAATGAAGCAGATTGTTCCAGGCATCTTTGAACACTCTGTATGGCTTCATCTGTAAACAAGTTGCCCTGTAAAAGAAGTAAGCAACTCTTCAACATAACTTTTTATGCAGTTCCTTCTTATACCACAACAAACTGTTGAGTTGCAATAGAATCAGTGCTGTGCTGCTCAGTGGTTTGAAATCCAGCAATACCACTTTTGGGCAAGTTCTTTACCTTCTCTAACCTCTCTATTTCTCAGTTTCCTCACTGGAAAAAGTGGGATGTTGATGTCTCCTGCCCAGGGCTGTTATAAGGATAAACGAGATGACAATTTTAAAGTCTTAGCAGAGAGTCCTCTGTGTACTAGAGCTCAACTAATGGGACTTATTCCTGGGCACTAGAGGAGGGAGGGAAGGGGGGGTGGGGGGAGCTCATGCCAGGACAGTGCTTCTGGAGATTATGGTTGGGAATTGTGCTTTTTGGCAAATGTTTTCTTGAGGCTATGAATTCTTAGTTACTAAATCTAATGGAAAAAGACCCTAGAGCAACCACCATGGGAATGTAAATTGGATTTGTAACTGTTAAATCATTATAAGAAAATTTGATCTATCCACTAAAATGCAGGAAAGAAAGTATAGTATAGTAAATGGGAAATATGAAGAAAGCATAGTAAAGAAAGTATAGCTAAATGGGAATCATGAAGTAAGATGGCAGAAATAAAGTTATAATACAATGGTAACTAAATTAAGTCCAAATAGGTTAAACTCACTGTGCATGCTGAAAAACGGCCTCCTACAAGATATCCACATCCTTTTCTCTGGAACCCATGAATGTTACTGTATATTCCAGAAACAAAAACAAGCAAACAAGATGTGATTAAGTTAAGGATTTTGAGATGAGATTATCCTGGATTAGCCCAGTGGACCCTAAATGCAATCATAAGTGTCCTTAGAAGAAAGAAGCAGAGGGAAATTTCATTTACACAATAGCAGAAGGCAGGGTGAGCTCAGAGGCAGGAATTGGAATGTTGCAGCCAAGATCCAAGGAATGGATGGCGCTGACATCTCCGTGGTGGACTCGGCTGTGCCTCAGATCTGGTCTCTTCCTGCCATCATGAGGGACGTACCAGGTTTCCTACAGCAGAACCAGAGTTCCGGACCTAGTCAGGCTGCCATGTGGCACCGTCTGGAGGAGCTCTATGCAAGATTGTGGCATCAGCTGACACTTCAGGTGCTTGGTTTTGTGCAGGACCCGTGTTTTGCTCAAGGAGATGGTACCATTAAGCTTTATAAAAAACTTCAGTGAATCTGAACACAGGGTGAACACTTTGTCCCTGGTAGAAATCATTCTGCATGTAGTTAGATGACCAATCCTAATGTGGCTCTTATTTTTCTGGAAAAGACTCGAGAGAAGGTGAAAAGAAGTGATGAGGCTGTGATCCTCTGTAAAACAGCAACTAGAGCTCTAAAATTAAACATTGGGGACCTACAGTTACAAAGGAAACGATAGAAGAAATTGAAGAAATGCTAACCAACCTTCCCAGTGTGATAGTTCACAGTCGGTTCTACCATCTCTCCAGCAAATACTATCAGACAGTTGGAGACCATGCATCCCACTGCAAGATGCTCTGTAGTTTCTGGGCTGCATCAACATTAAAGATCTGCCAGCGTCTGAGCAGCAGGAGAGGGCTTTCACGTTGGGACTAGCAGGACTTCTTGGTGAAGGAGTTTTTAACTTTGGAGAACTCCTCATGCACCCTGTGCTGGAGGAGGTGTAGCAGCAGTGGCTCCTTGACATCTCTATGCCTTTAACAGTGGCAATGTGGAGAAATTCCAGGCCCCGAAGGCTGCCTGGGGCCAGCAGTCCTATTTAGCTGCCAATGAAACCCAGATTCTGAGGAAAATCCAGTTGTTGGGTCTCAGGGAGATGAGTTTCACATGACCTCCTAGTCACAGACAATTTACTTTTGAAGAAATTGCCCAAAGTGCTAAAATTACCGTCAATGAGGTAGAGCTGCTGCTGATGAAAGTGCTCTCCGTGGGGCAGGCGAGAAGCAGCATTGACAAGGTGGACGAGCAGGTTCGCATGACCCTGGCACAGCCCTGTGTGCTGGATCTGCAGCAGAAGAGCCACCTGGAGTCCTGGTGAAGCGACGTAAAGAGCATGGAGATGCTGTTGGAGCACCAGGCCCATGACATCCTCACCTGGTGTGTGCCGTGCCAGCTCTGTCTGCCGGAGCCTTTCTGTGCTTGGTGGAGCTGGCAGCTAAGAAGACCAGCATTTAATTGGGGTGGGGGTTGGGGTCTTGTTTGCAGAAGTGACTGCTGTTCTTCGTGTAAAAATAGAGAGCTGTTGCTTATGGGGTCCTTGCCACTGGAGAAGGCTCATTTGGGGGTGTCTCCTTCAGTTTGCAGTTGGGGAGTGGTCACCAGGTCTCAGGGGCTGAAGCACACCCAAAATGAAAACAGATAGCCCTGAAGTTCTCTAGGGAGCACTGACCTCAGGTTGGGGTTTGGGTTGGTCTCTGTCTGTATCCACCCATGTGGCCATTTCCCAGTGTGGTATAAGAATGTTCCTATGAATGTCTCTGCTTTGGAAACAACAACAACAACAACAACAACAACAACAACAACACACAAAGAAGTGCTGGCAGTCACTGGAAGCTGGAAGAATCTGGAAGAAGCTGGAAGAAGCAAGAGCCTCCGGAGTGAGCGTGGCCCTGCCAACACCTTGATTTTGATACAATGAAATGGATTTTGGACTTTTGGCTTCTGGAACTGTGAGAACATAACGTTCTGTTATTTTTAAGCCAAGAAATTTGTGGTAATTTTGTTACAGCAGCCACAGAAAACTAATATATTCACCAATTAGAAGAAAGTATCTCCCAGATGAAAATAGAAGATCCAATAGTATCAATAGTATTGTTTCCACAAGAGAAACAGCAGGGATATACAAGGTCTGAATAATATAAATAATGTATGAGATTTTTTTGTGTGTATGTGTGTGAGCTTGACACCCCCGAAATAGAGAAGATCCCTCCTTTTTGCATTTACAAAAACGTTTTCAAGCATTGAGCATGTACTAGGTCACAGAGAATCATAAAATCTGAAGACTCAATATTCTGAAACTTATAGGTTTGTTGATAATAATGCAATAAGAATGGAAACTAGTAACAAAAGATGACTAAATGTATTTCCTATATTTGTAAACTAAATAACCCACTATCAAATAACCCTTGGTGGAAAAAGGAAATTATAAGAAAAATTAGAAAATAGTTAAAACTAAATGACAATCAAAATACTACGTCATCAACATTTGTAGAACATGGCTTTAAATACTTTTATTAGGAAGGAAACACTAAACTAATCTAAGCCAATAATTCAAGAATATTCTTATGTTTTTTAAGATTTATATATTTACTTTTATCCATTTTCACCACCAGCCATTTTTGCTGTTTTTGTGTCCATTCACTGGGCAATTCTCTGTGTCTGTTTCTTGCCGTCTCTTCTCATCCTCCTGTCTTCACTGGGATTCAATCCTGGGGACCTCTGATGTGGGAGAGAGGCGTCCTACTGCCTGCACCACCTTAGTTCCTGGTTTTTTGGCAGGTCTCGTTTTGGCTCTCCCTGTGTCACTCTCCTGTTACATCATCATCTTGCTGCATGGCTCGGCGGGGCCTGGCGGTGTACCCACTCATAGGGCCTGACGGCGCACCCGTGCAAGGGGCCTAGTGGCCCTCGCACGCCTTCTATATTTTTCTTTTTTTACAAGGAGGTCCTGGGGATTGAACCCAGGTCCCTCCATATGGGAGACAGATGCCCAACCATTTGAGCCACATCTGCCCCCTCAAGAATATTTTTAAAAAGTGCAAACCCTCAAAACTAGGAAGAAGGAAATCATAAGGGTAAAAAAATGGTGAACTAGAGAACTATAACAATAAAAATAGAGAAGATTAACAAAAACCAAAGCTGTTTCTTTGAAACAGTAAAATGATACGGCAACTTTGATTGAAGAATACAGAAAGCAGGTAAAGATAAAATGCAGAATATGTAAAGAAAGTATAGACAGAACAGAGCGGAAAAAAAACACACAGCATTTTGGACAACAAAATCAATAGGGAAAGGATGGATTTTTAAAAAATAAAGTTTAATTGAAGTACATCATTCATACATAAACATACATAATAAGTATATAGTAAAAGTTGTGAACTTACAAAACAAACATGCATATCATCATACAGGGTTCCCATACATCACCCCACCACCAATACCTTGTATTGTTGTGAAACTTTTGTTACAAACTATGAAATAGCATTGTCAAAATATTACTACTAACTTTAGCCCATATCTTACATTTGGTGTAGTTCCCCACAACCCACTCAATTGTTAACATCCTGTATTAGTATTATACATTTGTTATTGTTCATGAGAGAATATTCTCATATTTACCCTGTTAACCACATTCCACCTTCCACCACTGTATTCCCAGTGTTACACAGCTCCATGTTTTGTACAATCCATTCAAAGTGTGCACTCAGTGGCTCTCATTTTCATCTCAGAGTTGTGCTGTCATCATCTCACCAATTTTAGAACATTTTCATTACTCCAAAAGGAAAAATCCCATACCACCTTTTACTCCCTTATAGTTGTCTCTTAGAATTGATATATCTTCTTTGCCATTGCTGCAAAAATATTACAATATTACTCTTAACTGCCATCCATAAGTTACATTAGTTGTAATTGTGAAAGGATGGATTTTTAATGAATCATGTAAAGAAACTTGGGTTACTATATAGAAAGCATAAAAATGGATATCTGTTAACACCACAGTCAAAGGTCTCCAGATTTCTCTACCTGCACGTGAAGGATAAAACTATGAACATGATATAGGTTATTTCTTTATGATCCATAGGCAAAAAATACATAGTTTTGATTATATTAAAAATAAGGGTTTCTATTCCAAGAAGGAAATCATAGACCAAGTTAGCCAAATAAATGGCAGCTTTAGAGAAGATATTTGCAATGTCTAAAACTGAGAAGAAACTAATTTCTGAAATAAGCAAGAAATTTTGTAAATTAAGAAATAAAACCCAGTAATTCCAATGGACAAATGGGCAAAGTTTATGAACATGCAATACACAGAAGGTGAACCCAAATGGCTGTAATGCTTATGAAGAGATTCTTAAAATCATTAGTATTTAGGGCAATGCAGATGAAAATACAGTGAGGTTCTGCTTTACTTGTATCGGATTGGCAATAACTAGAATGTTGGATGATGGTAAACACTGGTGGGAATGTGGGGTTATAGGAAACCATGTGTGCTGCTGGTGGTTGTATAGAATGGCAGTGCCATTCTGGAGGACATTCTGGCAGAAATTAGCCAAGTTGAGTACACGTATCCCCCATGACCCAGCAGTGCTGATCCTGATTAGATGTCATCATAGAGAAAAGCTCACAAGGTCCATAAAAAGGTGAAGCTGTTCATCACAGCATTGTTTGTGGTAGCAGGAAGTCTTAGGTAATCTATGCCCCTCACTGGGATAATGGGCAAGTAAAATATGGTTGACACACCATGTACACAGACTACACATATACTCAGCAACATGGGTATGTCTTCTGCCTACAATGTTTTCCTTGCCAGCTACTTCTCATGATTTGGATCTCAGTGTAAATATTATCTCCTCAGGGAGGCCTGCTGTGGTAGATTTAAGATGGACACACATTCTTTGCTTCTCTTCCCACTGAGAGGTAAAGTTTAGCCTCCCCCACCCTTTTTAAATAGATTGTAAGCGTGAAAGTGATGCTATGGCAGTCTGGGCCCAGTGTTTAAAAGGACTGGCAGAATTTGCTTTACCCACCAGATGACCTAAGTTGCCATGTAAGAAGTTAAATTACTCTGAGGGCACCATGCTGTAAGGAAGCCCAACCCACATGGAGAGGCTGTGGAGGCACTCCAGTCAACAGCCTGGGAGCCTGGATGAGCTCCCAGCCAACAGCCAGCATCCACGACCAGCTGATTGAGTCAACTATCTTGAACGTCCTGCCTGGTGAGACTTCAGACGACTCCTGCCCTAGCCACTATCTGACTGCAGCCCCATGAGCCCAGCAGGGCCAAGTCAACCCTGAGAACTGTGAAATATAGTCATAAATTTTTTTAAGCCATTAAGATTGGGGTGGTATGTTATGCAACAATAGGTAACTGGAACACCCCAACAGTTCTTTTATTTAAATGTACCCAGTGCCTAGCAAAGTGTCTTCTTTTGAAAATATATTTGCTAAATAAATGGAAAAAAAAAAAAAAAGGATAATTGGTGAGAATAGTTTTGAATCTTTTAATCTGATCTCCTAGCTTTGGGTTCTAACTCAGACTCACAACATATTCTATCTCAGATACCGAAGGATAACCAGCTACTGTTGGTTTTTTTAAAATTTAGTTTAAGCAAGTGTTTTCCATAATGTGATCCCATATAATGCAGCTTTGTGTCACTGCTTGCCTATCCCCAATTTACCCTTTCCCAACTTTCATCATTCCTTTTTTACCACAAGTTGAGGAAAGGTTTCCATTATTTCAAGTTTTCAGTGAATCCCATTCATTATCTCTGGTTTTAGGACTATATACAGTGGAAGTTGCTGCCACTGGATGCATGCCACCTTGGCTATGAGCTTTTACACAACTCCTTCACTAGAAGTGTATTTTGGGTGAGTGAAATTCCTTGTATTAACTAGAACAAATGGATGTGTTGTTGATTTTATCATTTGGTGAAGTACAACTGAAGGGTAGAGCTGTTTAGAAGACTCAGGGTTTCTTTGGTTCAGTCATGACCCACTTTGTCTCACTGAAACTTGCACCCCTTTGTCATGCCCTATGTCACTTGTTGTACCTGCTTTGTTTTCTACTAGATGACACACCCTTGAGGGCAGACCGGGTTTCATTTGTTTCATGATCCCTAGGGAAGCAGCTAGCCCATTCAGAATAGTGAGAATGCAACAAATATTTGTGGGGTTGAAAAGCATGCCTCTGCCTTCTCATCTCTTGATTTCTTTCATCACTATGAACTGGGGGAAAGGAAGTGTTGTAGCTCAAAAGTGAGTCTTTGCTGGGCGCACACCAGAAAGTCAATTAAGTGACAAGGATTTTGAGAAGAGAAAGAGTTTTTTCAGCAAAAGCTAGTCCTGTGAAGATAAGAGGGTGGTCCCTCAAATCTGTTTGAGTTGGAAGTGCTTAGAGTTTTTATGGGATTGAACAAAAGGGAGGTGGGGTTGTGATGGCCAAGGGGAAAATAGTGCTATAGTGGGGAACATGGCAGGTGGGCGTCATGCTGACTCATGTATGGTGTTTTGAGCATGATGAGTGGGTGGGCTGAGATGGTGAAGTTAGAGATAGTTTAATCTCTGAGTATGCGCAGATTGATTACATGTTAGTTTACCTGAAGTTTAAGGCTTAGCCTATTGCACATGTTAGGTAGGCTAACTCTGATTAGAACTGGCTTGGTTAGTTCTGGGCTGATTTGTGTTATTTCATTAATAAACATTGAGGTTTATGTACAGAAGAATCAAACTTCAGGGTTGCAAAACAAGATAAGGGGGTAAAAGTGGGGGCCAGTTATGAGTTGTTTTGTTACTGTTCAGTTACAAGGTAAAGATATGCAGTTTACAAAACATAGCATCAACATTAAAGAATCAAGGCATCTGGGTTACAGTCAGTTCAGGGAGTTACAACAATTACAGATATTTGCTTCTGGCAATTTTGAAAGTTTAACATACATCAAGCCTATATTGCAATATATCAGAAGGTTAGTAAGTGCCTGAAATACAATTTAGTGGGCTAAAACATGTTTGTTAATTTATGATCGGTTACAAGGTGGTTTTTTGTTTGATGTTTGTTTTGTTTTGTTTTTTATAAATGAGAGTTTGTAAAGAGAGAGTTATGGAAGCATTTCTGGTATGTAAGAAAATCTGATGGGATAGGAAAGGGGGTTTCGAGAACTATGGTTGTAGGTCATGCATCCCCTGCAATTAAAAAACAAAACCAAAACAAAAACCTAGGTTATCCTGAAATTATTTTTTTCTTATAGCATAGCACTTTTTCTCTTAACTGCTCTGAGATAGGTTAAGTTATAGTTTATAAATGTTAAGCAAGTTTGTTAGAGTAGTATGTGAAATGAATGAATTTTCTTTGAAGGAGACCTATAGGGCTGTCCATGAACTTAGTCTTTAATTCATTGGCTTTTGACACCCAGTACAGCTTTTAAAGAAGACTGTGTCCCACTTCTTTGTAGTATTCTAGATAGACAGCTGGGTAAAGACTTACAAAAAAGTTACTGTACCATAATTTCCTGTTGCTCCTGCAAGAGAGTCCTGTTCTAGATAGGTTAAGATCAGCGAGTAATAGGACCCATGCTGCTGTAGGTAGTAGAGGAAACTCCCCTCCCTACACCCTTGCCCAAAGAGTGTGGACAGAATTCAATTCAGGGGGATTAAGAGCTGAGTTTTATTCCTGTAACTATAATACACTTATTATGTTTGCCCCTGAAGGTTTCCTTATTTGTAGAAAGGATGGATGATACCGGAACTCTATGATTGTCATCAGAACATGTAAGGTAGGCATCTTAATCACTCTTAATCATGGGATAATCATAGGTCCTTCCCAGCCATGCAGAGTTTCAACATTGCTTCTTGACTTGTTTGCCTCCTTCCTTGTCTATAACCTCCTTGAAGGCATGAGCAGAGTTTTGTTCAGGGTTGTAACTTCAGTGCTTAATGCCACACCTGGCAAATACTCAGCACTTGATAATTATTTGATGGATAAATGAAAGATTTGAAGACATGATAAGATAGTATTTGAGAAAATTGATTTGGAAATGCCAGTTATTTTAAGTAAGATCCTTGTTAAACTGCTACTGTGAATTCTAAATTTACTTCTTGATTGCTATAACAAAACTTTGGTAGCTCACCAGACTTAACCAATGTGGGTTTTTTTTTGTTTTTTTTTTTACCAGGAGTTCCCAGGATCGAATCCAGGTCCCTCCATATGGGAGACAGACACCCAATCATTTGAGCCACTTCCACCTCCCAATGTTTTTTTTAAACATAAGACTGTGTGTCAGTTTTACATTCTGAACTTTTTGAACTTTTACCAGGGACCAAAGCTCCCTCAGTATTAAAAAAAAAAAATCACAGTTGAGACCAAAGCACGGATCTTAGTTAACAGATGACCATCTCCTGGGAGAAAGCCTTATTATTTAATTAACTCAACAGACTTTAAGGCCATGTGCCAGGTATTGTGCCAAGTGCTGAAAATACAGCAAATGAGACACATTCCTGCCCTCAAGGTATTTAATATCTGGTAAAGGGGACAGTCCTGTAAAGAGGCAACTGAGAGCCTGAACACCAAGACTCGAGGGTCCTCACTACCAGGGAATAGAGCTTTTAGTGGGTAGAGACAAACAATTAACCATGAATATTAAAAATACCCTTTCTGATAAACTCATATAGATGCAATAAAACTATATAAAAAGAAAGCAAGACTTTTAAAAAATATATATATTTTTATTTTTAAAGAAGCTTTAGATTACATAAATGTTACATCAAAAATATAGGGGATTCCCATATGCCCACCCCTCCCCCTCCCATACGTTCCCCATTAACAACATCTTTCATTAGTGTGGTACATTTGTTACAACTGGTGAACACATGTTGAAGCATTGCCATTAACTGTGGACTACAGTTTACATTATAGTTTACACTTTGCCTAGCACAATTTTATAGGTTTTAACAAAATGTATAATGGCCAGTATCTGTTATTGCAATGTCGTGCAAGACAATTTCAATGTCCCAAAAATGCCCCCATGTTATACCTATTCTTCCCTCTCCCTCACCTCAGAACCTCTGGTGGCCACTGCTCTTATATCAATGATACAAGTTCTTCCACTGGAAAGCAAGCCTTTCTAAAGATTTAGGTTGATGATTATTTTGACGGTAGAAAAACGGGATAGGTTGGTAGGGTAGAACCATATAATTAGGCATAAGTTATTTTCAAGGTACGACCTTGGGTTTGTGGAAGCTTATTATGTTATGAGACTAACAAATTGAGGAAAATTGGGTCAAGTATGGATCAGTGATAGGGTATGTCACAAATCATGATATGATCAATCCAATTCTGAGCACCTGAAAATAAGTAAACATAATTTTTAGAAAGTAAACAAACGGCAGGTAAAGTCATATAATAGTAAGTACCAGCCAGGAAACAAAACAAAGTAGTGGGATAAAGAAAAACTGGCTGGCGGTGCAGGTGGGAACAGGGACTCCTTGAGATAAGGGGTCAGGCTAGGTTTTCTGAGGAGTGGGCATTTGAACTGGGACCTGAATGATGAGAAGGAGCCACCATGTGAAGATCTGCAGGAATAATGTACCATGTGGAGGAACAGTAAGTGCAAAGGCCCTGAGCAGAGAGTGAGGTTGGCATGTGGGAGGAGCAGAAGGAAGCCAGTGTGGTTGCAGTATAGTGACCAGTGAGAAGGAGGGTATGAGATGATGTTGGAGAGATGAGGAGGTGGTGGAAAGGCTCTTACTAATAACTGTCCAATATATTCTTACATATTTGTGGCAAGCTCCTTTATGGACCATGTGCATGTATTTTTTCATGGGTAGGAGAAATGGGTTCCCCTCTTGTTTCTTTGCTTTGTTGTTTTTCATATAACTATCATTCCCTCCTTGTTTTGTTTGGATGATTTAAGACTATAGCTGTGTTGAGACATACTGGCTCAGCAGAGCTATCTGGGGAAAATTCATGCTGTTGTCACCTTCTGCTGAGTTGAATGACTGGAGGGAAAGTCCTGGGCCAGCTGATGCACCGAGAGGAAGCAGAGTGTGCCGTGATATCATTTGGTCTGCATCACTGACTCTTCAGATGTCTCAGCTGCCCTTATAACATAATGTTCTGGACAATCCAGGTTCCAGTTTATCAGCAAGGACGATAAATTGCTAATGACTGCTGGCCTCTCCCTATTCTTGAGTTATCTGCTAACACAAAGAGACAGGTTCATTCAATTTGGAAAATGTTAATAAGAGGCCAAAAATGTGTTCAGGGAGAATAAAGGAAAAGCTTTTTCAAATGGCTGTATCATCCTTTCCAAAATTGAATTCCAACTGTCCATATTTGCATGGGTGAATTAAAAGACTATCAAATCTTAAATGTTTCTATTAACCTAATTAAACAGTGTCTGAATAGAGAAGTGGTAAAGATGAAAGGCATTCATTCTCCTCTAGCACATAAAATTTCATGAGTAAAAGATAATGAACACACCATTCCGCCCCCCCTCCCACCCCGAATAGCAGTTCTAATACTTTGGTTTTACTATTTGGATAATACTGATTTTCTGGGGTTGGGAAGTTCTTTTAAATATATTTAGCTCATTTTTTTTTTTATCAAATTCACAGGGGTGTACATTTAGTATTTGCAACACTGAGATTCCTGGCATTGCTATTTATTTTCATCACCCTGCTCCCCGATTTGTGAGCCATATCACTATATCCTGGGATCCCTTTATAAGAAAGCAGAGGAAAACTAGGTGGGGAACTGAAATCAGTTATTTTTGAAACCTATTAGCAATTCATGTTGCTGCACAAAAGATAATCAACATTATTTCCAAAATTGAAGTTTGGGGTTTATAAATATTTCGATTTGTTTTATGCCTAATTTATACTTGGTGTTTTATCCACGGCCAATATAAGAGCTGGTCATGTGAAGATTACTTCCACACCTTCAGAAGTCTCTTTTTGAAGGCTGTGAATAATGTGACTTCAGTTAAAAAAACAACAGTGAGATATATGAGGACAATGAAAGAAAAGGGGGCATAATTTCAGTTTTAGCTGAAGAAAAAATATTAGTAATAAGGAAAATAGATTACAGTTTTCATTTTAGAATTAAATTTAAAAAATTTAGCAGCATTGAGTTAAATTGGAATTATAAGTATGAATTCAAGACTAAAAAGTACTGTTTTCTGACTTTCCCATGCAGCAAGTCACCAGTATCCATGTTAAACAATCTGATATGTACCTGTGTGCCCTGTTTTTTCAGTCTCCAATATTACATGATTTTCCATCAAAAAGAAATTGAGTTTCTTGAAAGTAGGGATTCTATATCTTAAGACAGGGAAAATTCAAGATGGGCCTGGAACATTAGTTGATATTAGAAAGCAGGATGATGCTTCAAAAATGCTTGGGGCAATGATGAGGTGACACATTCTTTGTTCTACTTGCCAAGTTGTTTCAGTTTGAGCATCAAAATCAATGAGAGTTATAGCTAATTGGTACAAGCAGAGTTTGAAAAGTCCACATTTTGCTCAAAGAGAGAAAGGGTTAGTGTGGCAGATTGAATTATGGAATTATGTATCCTAATTCAGACACGCTTTTGATCTTAATCCGAATTCCTGTGAGTGTGAACCTATTGTAAATAGCACCTCTTGAAGATGTTATTTTTATTCAGGTGTGACCCAACTGAATGAGGGTGGGTCTTAGTCCAGGTAACTGGAGTCCTTCATAAATGGAAGAAATTCAGACATATAGAATGTCACGGAGAGAAGCTGGAAGACAGAAGTCAACAGAACCCAGGAGAGAAGGAGAAGATGTCACCATGTAATGAGAAAGCCAATGAATTTCAAGGATTGCTGGCAAACTGGCGCCAGAACGCTACTGACCTCGGGAGGAATTGAGTCTTCTTAGCCTCCTAAACCATGGAAACAGTAAGCTACGGTTGTTTAAGCTAATCCATTGTGTAGTATTTGGGATAGCAGCTCTGGAAAACTAAGATAGGTAAGGAAAAGTAATTATAATTTAAAACATGTGAATATAGGTTTGGAATATGTATCCTTTATTAATGTTATTAAGTAAGGGAGAATTGACATATGGGGCATTGTTTTTTTTACTACTTATTTTATGATAAAATAATTTTCACTCTATATATCTTATAAAGGATAGATATTTCTCTCTCTGTGTAAGGAAGGAAGGATAGATACAGGCAACTATAAGTAAGCCAAGTAGAGCTGGAAAAAGTAGGAACTGTACCAAGAGTGGAAGAGCTGAGCATTTCTGGGGGACACACCCAAAATGTATAAAGAAAGTCCAAGAGTGTGTGCAAGATGCTGGGTTGGTGAAAGGTCTCAGAAGGAGGCTGAGTGCACAGATCCAACCCTGCCATTTCTAAAGATGGAGCTGAAAGTGCTGAATGACCCTGCTCATTCCAGTGAGATGCTAATGAACATAATGGTCAATAGCAGGCTTTGATCAAACCGCATGAACATGCGGGCTGAAAGGAGGGCACCAGACTATAGAAGACATAAACTTGGAAAATCACATTTATGTAGTTTGGGTTTGAATCAGTTTTGGGCAATACCACTGAGTTCTGATTCCAGTTCAGCTCCTGCAATGTTGACTGGTCTGAGAGTACCTTCATTCCTTTGAAATCTATTAAGATTATAATAACTCTGAGAAGATATAGAAATAATGAAGAAATTAATCAAACCCATGATGATGTTTTGTAATAAGGGTGAAGAAATGTGTAGTGATAATTTTTAAAACTATTGTAATAATTTGAAAGCACCTGTAGCATTTAAAAGATTTGACATCTTAGAATTAGGAGACAATTCTCTCACCTTTTGGCATGTCTTCTGAGCAAACATATTAACAAACATATTAACAGCTTTTTTTTTTTTTGCTTTGGACTATCTTTACAAGGATGTTTGTATGGCAAGCAGCTTTGGAAGATGGAGACAAATTTGTCTTTTTTTTTTTTTTTTTACTTTTTAAAAATTTTATTTGTTTATTATCCCAGAGAAGGTTTGTTTATTGTCCTGGAAAATAAAGGTAATATCTCCCTCTGGGGCAAAGGTTGGACAGGTTTGCTTGCAGCCTCTTTATCTAAGGTTGGGGTTTCCTTTTCTTGGGGGTCCTCAGCTGTGACACAGACCCACTGTGTGCACAGAAACTACCTGGACTACTCTTCATTGTTCCCATAGGATCAAGGGGTACTAATATGAGCCTAAAGCTCATGCTGCCTGCTGTTCCATGAGCAATAAAGTCCTTTGTCTCTGACCCAGAAGTCTCATGTCTTCTTCCAGCATCTATGAAACTGCAACAGGCTAAACTGACAGCTTGCAAATAGGGTGAAATTCCAGACCTCCATGGTTGCATGATTCATGACACTTAGACTTGTGATTTTATTGAAATGATTAAAAGATTCAAAATTAAATACATAAATGATGCTTAAGCATTTAAGATGATTTGTAAAATTTATAGACCCCTATGTATTAATTGTGCACGAAGGGTGAAACTATTTACAAAAGAAGCTTACTTAATAAAAATAACTATAAGAATTAAAATGAGCACACATAGTGAGTGTTCTTATAGACAATGTCCCCCAGATGGTAGCTCCAATAAGAAAGATGTTGAAGACATTATGCTGTTTTATATCCTTTGTATGAGGACCTATGAGGTAAATATCTTTTAGAATTTTATACAAGGAACATTTTCTACCCTCTTGGGGAAGTTGTTATTTCTGTAAAGATTTATTTAATACTTTCTTACACTAGTAAATGAGTAATTTGTAAGCCATCTTATCCTCCCTGTCTTAGCTGCCTGCTGCCATATATAATACTCAACAAAGTTGTTCAGCAATACCTTATATATTTAGTTAAGTAATTTTTTGGAAGTAGATCAGATACAAGTAAAGTAGATGAATACATACATAGTGTTCAGGTCCCTGTCCCCTAGAGAAAAATTAATAGAGAATTTTCTACTGGGTTTGTATTTGTTTCTAATATGTTCACTTCAGTAGCAATTTGGTATATTTTTAGTATTTGCTTTCTCTGAGACCTCTTATCTGTGGCATGATTCCTTCTAAATGGTGGAGAAATATTTGTGACTGTATTTCCAGGTAGATTATTTGAAACAGGCATTAGTCATAAGGACTTCAAAAACGTTTACCCTTATTCTTACTCCTTTTGGTTTAATACTGTAACTTACTGCAAATAGTATTAAGGATATTTTAGTTGGCATGTCAGCTATCAGAAGGTTTTGACAGGTGGAATAAGCAGTTGGGCCATAATAAAGCTTACTTGTTCCGACTGCCATGTAAACAACACTTGAGGAAAAAGATGTGATACCTTTCTATTACAAATGACACGAAGAGCTGCCTTTCAGTACATTGATTTTTTTTTTAAGTGGAGATGCCTTGTAGTATCAGATGGGTAATACAGTTCTGATTGCTCAAGGGTTTGATGAGTCAAGTAGAAACCCCTGTCTGTCAAACTACAGAAAGTGAGTTAAAGGATGGAGATGAATGTGTAGTGGCAGCTGCCTAACCCACTGATGGTTCATTGGCTAAATCGTGATTTTATAATCTTGTTGTTGATAATTGGTAGGATTTAGCTCGTGACAAACCAACCAGTGGTTGTTCAGCTGCCTCAAGGGTTTGGGTGAGTGTAGCAGAGAATTGCAATTACTTTCTCATTAAGAGATCTGATTTCTCATGAGATTTTTTTTTCTATCCTGAGTTCATTCTGTCCTACCCTTGGTCAGACAGGTGAAAGTTTTGGCATGTCTTCCTGGCTGGAGGTTAAGTCATAGGTCTTCATGGTTCTTCATTTTGGATTTTTGCATTTTTTCCTGTAAACCAAAAGCATCTGTTCCTGACATACTCTCATCCACGTCTGCTACGAGACTTCAGTCTCTCTCTGTGTATGTATATGTATGTAATTGTGAAAACCTCAATGAATGATGAACATTTTACTGAAGATTTTAGGGGAGATGGGAGGGCAGGGTTTCAGGGAAAACTTTCATGGCATGGCATGGCATGCAACAATTTCTAAATATCCTCTTTATCTCTCTTTCACCAATGTTCCTCTTCCTAAAACCGAAGTCCTATTTCTCTGTCACTCTCTCTACCTGCCTATATTTATCTTTGCAACACCCTTCCTCTCCCATTCCTTCTCCATACCTTCTTGTGCTTCTCTAGGGACCTCCCTCTGGATTTTCCTCTATCTGTAACAGTTTGATATTATTTATGAATTCCAAAAAAAGATATTGATTATGTTTGTAATCTGGTCTGTTCCTCTGGGCTTGATACCTTTTGATTGTATTAAGTTCAAAGGTTTTACATTTACTTGATTAAATCAAGACTAGGGCTTAGATTTGACCATGTCAGTAGGTCTGACCATGTCAGGGTTGAGTCCCTGCCCCCTTGGTGGGCTGATAGAAACAGACACTCACTCAAGAAGAAGATACACAGAAAAGAAAGAGAGTTCCACAGACACAGAAGAGGAGAGAACTTGGTCATTTTGGCCTTGCCATGTGACAGAAAGAAGGCTCAAACAGCTAAAGCCCCAGAGAGAGCTGAGCCATTCGCCTGATAGTTTGCAGCTGAAGAGACCAGAGTGCTGAGCAGCTGAGAAGGCCCAGAAAGAAATGAGCCCTCCAGCCTACAGCTGAGATGGAAAGAAGCTGGGTCCACAGAGCCTTAAGAGGAAGAGGAAGGCTGAACCCTTGCAGAGATCGGCAGTTCATTCTAGTCCTTTTTGAAGTCATTCGTGGGCCAGTC
>JAQZBX010031231.1:0-26431 GCA_029593785.1 Cabassous unicinctus | reverse complement strand
AGGTGGTGGTGGTGGTGGTGGTGGTGGTAGTAATAATACCATCTGTTGTTTATTGGGTGTATTCATCATTTGCATGCATTATCTTAATTTAATACTTGCAAC
The DNA here is from genome assembly GCA_029593785.1 of Cabassous unicinctus. Lineage (NCBI taxonomy): Eukaryota > Metazoa > Chordata > Mammalia > Cingulata > Chlamyphoridae > Cabassous > Cabassous unicinctus. The sequence goes on along the minus strand of JAQZBX010031231.1, from coordinate 26,329 downwards.
AAATTCATTATCTCCATTTGCAAATGAGGAAACAGAGGCATGGAGATGTGAAATTACCCATAGTCACACAGCCAGCAGGTTTCATTGCCCAGCTTTGAACTATGTCTTTCTGACTCCAAGTCTGAAGTCTTAAGACTCTGTCCTCTTGTTTCTTTGCAGATAATCCTAGGCATTTTTAGATGGGAAAACAGAGGCTAAAAGAGGTGAAGTGCCTGCCCCAAGGCCTGGGTTAGGGTCTGGATCTCCATCCTAAGCCCTGAGAGTTAGTGATTTTTTCTCCTGATGGTTGTGGCCTGTGGCTGCTTCCCTCATAGAAGTAGGGTGCTCCTTTTACTTTGCAGTTGTCAAAGACCTCTGGCTACAGAGCCAAAGTGCCTGGGCTTCTGTACTCCAAGTCCAAAGTCTTATGACTCTACCCTTGTTTCTTTACAGCGATAGCTCCCTGCCCTGGCTGAGGCTGAACCTGGGTCGGGCTGGGGTGGGCTCCCGGAGTGGGGGCAGGTTATAATGAGCCTCTTTCCTCCCCTTCGTTACCGGTGGGAGGGATGGTCTTCATTCTCTGGGTGACTCAGAGGCCGGTGGGGAGAGGAATAGAGATGCTGGCAAGACTCTTAACGCCTGTCCTCCCTTGCTCAGCTTCCTCCTTGGCCTAATGAGCCTGGTTTAGAAATGGCTTAGTCTCCATCTTGTTTTCATCCATATTCACGGTGTACTTTAGATGTAAATACATTTGCCATGAAAAATATCAGGGTGGCTGAGATTTACACTGGGCGGGAGATATTTGATGCGTCCTTTCCTGCTAACCACCCCGCTGTAATCTGAGCAGAGAAGAGCGTCGGTGGCATCGCTCTGGTGAAAGACCTACAGAGGCCTTAAAAACGTGTGTGTGTGTGTGTATGTGTATGTGTATGTATAGTGCCTTAAAAATGATGTTGCCTGGTTTAATTTTGATGCTTGCGTCTTTGACCTCTTTCCTGGGACTATTAATAGCATATAGGAAGTCACTGCTTTTCACCACAAGTTCCTAAGTCACGAAGCTAAGCTGAAGGATGATCATTTTGGGTTGCATGGAAATAGGCTGTTAGTTTTGTGACCACCTGTTAGCATTAGTGGGGTGGCAGGAAATACTGGTATGATTATTGATGGGGGCCTATGGCTTACGCTGAAGCTATTTGCAGAGAGGAGAAAACTGATGAGTTAAGACAGTAAAAGATAAACTCATGCTGGCTTTCTAGACAATTGTTTTAAAAAAGGGCAGACTGTGAGGTGGTGAAGAACAAGTTGTGTGGCCTTTCCTGGCTGATAATGTGAGCAGAAAGCAGTTGGGGAACTTTTAGAAGACTTGTGTCACGCAGGCCATCCTGGTGGAGCACCGTTTGGGTTAGTTTATAGTGAACCGCCACTTTTCAGAAATCACCTGGATTTAATAGTGTTCATTTATTCAGCAACTATTTGTCAGTCACCTACGATGTATAAAGCGCTGTTTTGGAAAAATTCCTTCAGAATCGTTAAAATTTCAGCTATATTCAATGTCATTAGCATGTTAAGTGTACTGTATTGAATTGTAATTTTTAAAAAATTCGTAATCTCAAGTTGTTAAATGAAAAGCAAGTTGTAGAACAATTGTTTAGTTTAATGTAATTTGGGTAAAAATTAAAAAGATACAACTATATACTTGTATATGTGTAGAACATTTTAGAAGATGCATAAAGACCTGTTAACAGGGGCTACCTCAGTTTTTATCTTCTATCTGATGTCCTGTGTGATAATTTAAAAATTATCCATTATTTATGAATGTTTTGTCACCTAAAAAATATTCTAATATAGATAGTGATTATCAGTGGTGGCCAAGATCACAAAAAGAGAAACTACCAGACATTATGTGTCTCCTGATGGAACTTGAACCTGATGGAAATCCTTGATCCAATTACAAAATTACAGGAAATGTAGAGGGCAGAGGCACATGTTAAATGACAACACAGCCATATAGTCATCAAAATCCAGGCAGGGGGAAATGCTTCAGCAAAACGACTCCATTTTTATCAAATAAATTGTTAAGGGGGAAAATGATGGCGTGGTGGCCAGGTTTTAAAAGAGATATGTCAACCAGGTGAGAGGTAGAGGTTTTATTTAGATCCTCATTTGAATAAACACATGTTACAAAAGTTTGAGACAATGGTAAATTTGAGTAGTGGCTGGGTGCCCGATGATAAGTAATTCGTATCTTTTTCTAACTGTGGAAATGAAATTGAGATATAGTTTAGCAAAACCTTTTAGATTAAAATATTTATGACCAAGATGATAATATATTGGGAATTTCCTTCAAATAATCCAGGGGAGTGGAGGAGGAAGAAATGAAACAAGATTCGCCACGCGCTGATAATTGTTGATGCTGGGTTGTGGGTATATAGGGATTCTCTTCTTTTGAATATGTCTGAATTTATTTGTAATAAAAGTTTCTCAGCCATTCCGTATAGATAGGTATTATAAGTTTCATTATAAATAAGACTCTGAAATGCTTCAATTTGATGTGATCTTAGAAACATGATCGAGTTCAGGAGTTACCTAATACCGTTCCCTGAAATTCTAGGATTCTGTACTTCCTAGGGGATGGGGCAAGATAAAGCAAAGAGACTCCAGAAGGTAGGGCTTCGTGAACCCCACCAATGTCTTTCAGTCAGGCCTGTTCCTCCCATATCTGTTTTATATTTTGGAGTTTTCCCACAAGATTACATGTGGGACAAAAAGGGGGTTTTGCTGATTAAAGAATAAAGAGTTTGAGAACCACCACTTATTATATGAACAAGGAAGCTAAAGCCCAGAGAGATTTGGTGATGTACCCATGTTCGCAGTGCAGGCAAATTGCAGAGCCCCAGACCCGTTAGAAGTTCCTTGCCCTGCAGTTGTGCAGCTGTCTTCCCTCAATTGCTACTCTTTAAACCAGCTGTAGTGCCTCCAGAGTCCCCGAGGAAGGTAGATCACCTGCATTCTGCTTTCTAATGCTGCTTTTCCCCCCTTTTAAGTAGAAGCTGCGCTGAAATCAGTCTCTGGGTGCAAAGTGTCAAAGGCACCACCCAGTTAGAAATGAGCTGGCTGTGCACTTCAAGGTCCCAGTTTGCTCTCTTACTACACTCCTCTGCAAGCACAAGTGCCAGGGAGCCTTGCAGTGGGAGGAAGACATTGAATTTGGGAAAGGAGCAGTCTCTCTGGAACGCCCTATGAGCTGGAGAGCTTGTATATTGAACACTTTATCATTTTTAATGCTTGTTTCACCTGCTACTCGTCTTTATTTGTCGTCAACAAAACCAAAGAACCTTGGAGGGACTCAATGCCCAGTCTTTCAGGGTCAGGGACACACATGGAGCACAATTAGAATCCAGGGTTGCAGAATTGTCTCTTAAATTGACAGGTTTCCTCCCACGCCTCCCCTCCTTCCAGAAATCCCTCTAGGAAAGGAGGGCAATGGGTAAATCTACAATTTTGAGGATGAGTAGCAGGAACCTACTGCTGCGGTTTAGAGTTGTTTATACTTATCTCCTATAAATATTAGACTGGTGGTCCTGAAACTTTTGTTACTGCCCGAGAAAGCTGTAGGATAAGGCTTAGTTCCATCTGTAACATCCTGGCAGATATTTGGTCTGACTGGGGTTGTGCACAGAGTCAGGAATAGTGGGGGGGCATATGGGGAGAGTGATGGTGGTGATAAGTTTAGTGTAGTTTGAATAACCCCCATAAGAATCTTTGACCTACCTATGGCCCCACCCCCACTGCCCTTACTTTCTCTATTTAGTTGTATTTTTTTAGTCTTTTAGTTTGACCTTTAGAACAAGGCTAGTTAGCATTATGGTATGTTCTTGAAACTGAGCTTAAGACTGGCATTCAGTGGGGCATATGGGAATCCCCTATATATTTTTTATATAACATTTATGTAATCTAAAGTTTCTTTAAAATAAATAAAGAAAAAAAGATTGGCATTCATCCACTTGATGCCAATGATAATCATTTTAATCTAAAAAATACTTAATGAGTGCCTGCTATCTGCTCTCATGCAGGGTGTGACAGAGGAGCCCAGGACCAAGGACTACCAGCAGCCAGCCCCAGAACGCCAGTCTGCGGGCAGAAAACATTGCCTTGATGACGCCTTGGTTTGGACTTTCTTCTAGCCTTAAAACCATGAGCTATTAAGTTCCAATTATTTAAGCCAACCCATTGCTTGGTATTTGCTTAATTGAGAACCCATTTTACAGATGGGGCACCATGGTAGCCGTGGCAAGGCATGTAACTTGCCTGAGATCATAGAGCCAGTGTAAGTGCTAGGGCTGGATTTAAAGCAAGGCAGGCTGTCTCTAGAGTACTCACTGTTACCAGCATGCTTGACCCCTTCCAGTGTGGAAAGGCAAGCCTGCAACCCAGTGCAGTATGAAGATCACTGCCACAGAAATAGGCATAAGCAGAGAGGCAGAGGAGGAGGAGTTGATCTGTTTGCATGAATGGGGAGGCTAGAAGGGGAAATCAGGGAGGGCTGCACTGCAGAGGTGAAGCCTGTGTTGGTTTTTGAGGATAAAAAGGAGACTGACAGGCAGGCTAAGAGAATGGGAATTCTGGGCCAAAGTACCAGCACGCGAAGGAGTCCAGAGACACAAAACAGAAGCTGGAGGAGGGGAACTGTAGGTGGTTTGTTCCTGCTGGGATAGGAGATGCGAGCAGGAGAGCAGCATTCTCAAGGTGGCACTCACCCCGTCCTCCAGTAAGGTAGCCACGGGCCTCACCGGCTACTGTGAATTCATTAAAATGAAATGAAATGGAAAAATCAGTTCCTTTGTCTCACTGGCCACATACCAAGTTCTCAGTGGTCCCATGTGGCCAGTGGCCAGAGTGGACAGCGCAGATGTAGGATATTTACTTCATTACAGAAAGGTCTGTGGGGCAGTACTGGGCTAAATCCTTTTCTTATCTGTCACCCATCCGTCAGGCCGCTACGGGTGTTCTTTGTCACATGTGTAAATTGATTTGTCTTGTTTGGTAGAAAGAGTATGTGTTGGCTGCCTAGGCATGCAGTGGAGAGGTAGGAGGGAGAGCTCAAGATCTGAATATTGGTAATGCCTTTTCTTTTCTTTTTCTTTTCTTTCTCTCTCTCTCTCTCTCTCTCTCTTTTTTCTAGCACTGTTCAGATCAATATATAAAATCCCAAGAAATATGTCATTTTCCCCCTAAGCCGGCAGAGCTACTAGTTTCATTAAAGAGGCGATGGCAAATCTATTTTTAATTTTATTTTTTTATTAAAAAATGCCCTACTGCTTGAGATGCTAATCTCTAAATGAATAATAGGTGTCATTTAGAAGTTGTAAATAGCCAGCAAAGTAGCATGCATTGAGGGTACTTAATAGGATTCAGTGCTTTACATTAGTGTAGGGACAAAAATAAGTCAAAAAGCTTTTCCTTTTTATTTTTGAGCACAATGTTCTGACTTTCCAGGTGGTGAGGAACCGTTTAGAATCGTAAAAGGATTTTGATTTAGATAGTGGTAATCTTGTTTTATTTTACAAAATTTGTATTTTGTAAAAGGAACTTGGCTTTCTTTGAAGCCCTATAGGCAGTCAATAAATATTTTAGGCTGTTGTTCGCAACCAAAATGTTCAGTTTGGAGGATATTTTGTGATTCACCCCGTGTTTTAAAACAACTTGCCACTATTTTTGGAGAACATAGTTTCATAAGATTTGTGTTTGAGTTCTGGTTTTATCCCTTTGTATCTGTTGACTTTGGGCAAGTCATCCAGCCTCTGTGGTGGGTTTTGTCATGCAGTATTTAGTTACCCTGCTTAGTGTTCCTCTGGGGGACCCTACTTGCAGCCACTCCTCAGTCTGTGGACTTTGGTGGAGATGATGTCCTGCCTGCCTTCAGGGTGGCCCATATGACTAGTTATCCCTGGCTGCAATGATTGGCTGTAGGAGACGAGTGCTGACTTGGTCAGACCTAGTAGGATGGTATGAAACTTCTATAAGGACTGTTGGGAGGGCAGTGTGCTCTTTCCCACTGGCCTTGAACGTCAGGGAATGTAGCTGTGCCCGTCCTAACTACATCCTGTTTATATGCTATCCAGCTGGTGGCTCACCCCTGCTTGGCACCTGAGTGTGAGGATAGACAAGAGCAGAGCTGGGAGGTGGAGAGAGCATAGGTCAGCCCTAGACCTCGATCAGGCTTTGCCTGAGGGCAGACCTATTCTTGGACATTTCAGATGGCAAGCCCCTAAATTCTCTTCTTTGCTTAGACTTGTTTGAAATCATTTTTCTGTTGCAACTAGTGGAAGTGGAAAAAGCTCCCCGACAACTTTTGTGAGATACTCTGTACATTAGTAAAAGGGAGTAGTAATAATTGCTCATTACCCAGGGTTGGTGTAAGGGTGAAGAGGGGTGATGTATCCCCCTGCTTTCTAAAACTGGTGAGCCATGTTCAGATATAAGGGAAAAGATGCTAGAGCCTCACGGACCAGATTTTGACTGTTCTTGTTAGACAGGGAGCAACACCTTAGTTTCCCAGACCAAAATCAGCAGAAGATATTAGACTATTCTATCACTCTCAGTAATTTGCCAAAATCAGTTGGTCTCCAAAAATGAATATATGTAGAAGCAGTTTGTAAAGGCAAGGAATACAACTACAAAAGGATTCCTTGTTTATGTTTAGGACCATTTTTGTTTTCCTGACCTAGATGCCTTTTTTTTTAACCCCTTTTTTCATTTTGGCCTTATTAATTTTCTTTGTTAGGGGCTTCCATTTGGGGCAGGGGCTATTTGGTGCTATGCTAGTTATTTTGCATCTGGTTATTAAATCAAATGATTTAATATTTAAGTAGGAAGTAGGATAGAATCCTGAACCTAGTCAATATGGATATATGTTTTCAACATTTGCATTTTTTTGTTTGCATCATTCCTTATGTCCTACCATTCAGAGACGTTTTAGAGGTATTTTCTCTAATGATCTGGTCTGTGGATCATCTAACACGTCCCTATAAGTGAAAGGCGTGAGCAGGGTTTTATGGCTTGTTGTGCAGCAGAAAGTGTGTGGACTTCATAGCTGGCAGATTCTGCAGCCCCACACTCCGTGTCTCGGTGGCCTCACCTGGAATAGTGAGGATCCCAGTTCTCGATAATGGATTTGTTGTGAGCATTAAATGAGGTGATGCATGTGAAAGTGCCTCCCACCTAGTAGGTAGTAATCACTTTCCTTATTTTCATTCATGTAAATGAGTTAATCTAAGGCAGCCAGGCTGTGACTCTGGGAAAATTAAGAACTTTTGGTCCCTATAGATCTTGTATTTTAATTCTTTAGGCTACTAAATTTTATTCCCATCAGATGTTCTGTTTTTGTGATTTGGACAAGTTTGGGTACAATGATAAGAATGTTTTCTGTTTAGGCATGCTAAAATATTTGTCATTCATTCATTTACTCATTGACTCAACAAATTTATGATGGGAACATTTTCTTCAGGTTGGGGAAACGTCTTTTTCCTTCTATGTCATTTCTTGACTTCCTCATAGGTCTATGGACTGGGCTATTTCTAAAGCTGCTGTGTAGATTAATGTATTGTTTTCTGCCAGAGACTCCATGCTTATTCCCTCACTAGGGATAGATTTTTCTGTCGTGGGAGTAGTCCATTCCTTTCATTTTTCCTCCCCTGATGAAAATAAAAATGTGCGGAGCTGTCAAAGGGAAGATGAACTGGATTAATTCTACAGGCCCTCAAGGAGACCCAGGAGCTCTGGGAGAGTAACAGGGAAACCTTTCACAGTGACCTTAGGAAGAATTTTTCACAGCTGGAGTTGTCCGCTGGTGCGATGGGCTGTTCCAGAATGTGGTTGAGTGCTACTGCTAAAGAGGCCAAAGGACAATTTTCTAAAAAACATTTTTTGAGATCCTAGTAGTTTGATGACTCACAGAGGATTGAGTAGAGGAGATTCCAAAAGCCATAGTCCCAACCTAGAATGTCAGGAGAATGTTGAAGAGATCTGTGGCGAGAGACAGAAATGGTGGGAGGAAGTGGTGTAGAAGAGGGGTTGCCAAACGATGGCCCATCACCTGTTTTCCTGTGTGCTAAGAGTGGCTTTTACATTTTTAATGGTTGGGAAAAAATCAAAAGGAGAAAATTTTATGAAATGTGCAAATTTATGAAATTCAAATTTCTTGTCCAAGTTTTCTTGGAAGACAGCCATACCCGTTCATCTACTGTTGTCTGTGGCTGCTTTTCTGCTACAATGGCAGGGTGGAGTAGTCGCAGCAAAGACCAAATGGCTCAGTGAAGGTTAAGTTACTGGTCTGGGTCACCAGCTGGGACATGGGAGGTCTGAGGGTTGAACCCACACAGCTTGATTCTGATGCCTGCACTCTTTACTACCCTGGGCTGCCTCTTGAAACCAAAGTGCAGCTGAAACCCTTCAGTATGGAATTAGACATGGGGTGGAGATTGGTGGGAGTAGAGGGGACCCTGAATTTTAGATGGGTGAAAAAAGCCAAATGGGCCTGGGCTGCTGTGGGAGTCATGGAGGTTCATGGTGTGCAAGAAGAAGCAAGTGGATGGGAAGATATACCCAGGCTCCTACTTGGTTCTCTTGGCCAAGGGGAGCCCTCTGTTTGCCCAGGAAGGGCTATGTGTGAGCATGAGACTAAGTCAGCACCCACTGTGTGCCAGGCATTCTCTATTGCATTTCATCCACCCTCCCACAATCCTGCAAGGAGGTGGCCTTGCCCTCGTTTTACAGAGGAGGCACCATGCTCAGAGAGCTAGAGAGCCCTGCCCACCACCACCTAGCGAGTAGGGTCTAGAACTGAGATTTGAGCTCTTGGGCCATCTGACTCCATTGCCTTTCCATTCCATCATACCACTTCTGTCCAGCTGCAGGAAGCAGGTTGAACTGGACTCCATAGTGGTCATTGTCAACCTTTCCTGGTCATGACTCTTTCTGAGACGCTGTTGAAATGTGGCTTCTTCCCACAGAAGTGCTTGTTTGCCTGCACTTCTGCACGCATGCGAGGGCACACACACACACACCCCACTGAAGTTTGCATGCAAATTCAAGGGCTTTACTAAAGCCCATATGTGGCCTCAGAGTCCTGTTCCTGACTTTGTGAAGTCAGGCTGGATCAGGGCTAAGGCAGCTGGGAGAAAGAGGAAGGGAGTGGTATTTCTAACAGCTGGCCTCATCCAGATCTTTCTTGACAACAAGCAGTGACTTCATTCATCTAATAATTAGCATAATTTGAGCACTTTTTATGTGTCAGGCCTGGTGCTAAAAGCATTCATGCTTGATTTCATTTCAACATCCCAATAGCCCTGTGTCGTAGGTACTATAATTTTCCCTATTTTAAAGATGAGAGAATGGGGTTTAGAGTTTGAGGGATTTGTCCAAGCCAGGTAAACTACAGAACCTGGATCCTAACTTAACTCTTAGTTTACTGACTCTCAGTCGTCAGGCTGCAGTGACTGCCAGCACGTTTTTACCATGAGTAAATGAGTGCAGGAGGCTTCGCCAAGCCCTCAAATGTCATTTCTCACCTGCCTCTGTTAGTGCAGATCCATGAGCCTGGGGAATGCTGTTGAATTTCTGGTTCCATCCTAAATGCCATGGATGCATTAATTAATGTAACTATAAAAGCACATCACATTCTTGGTGAGGGGTGGGGGAGAGAGTGGTTATAGAAATCTGAAGTCCTCGCATCCTTCCGTGCACGCAGCACTGCAGTTAATCCCTGCTGGGGCAGCGCTGAGCCGCCTGTCCAGGAGGTGGAAAAATCTTAAGAGGTTTGCATGGACTTGGCTGCCATTATAGACCCCAAAGTGCAGAATTGTAAATGGAAAGTCACTTAAAGATGCCACATATTGTGTGAATGCTTCTCTAACGGCAAAATATTATACCAACAGAAAACCCTTATAGACATGTTATAATTACACGTAAGCAGCAGCTAGCTAGAAAGTGAAATTCAGCTCCATCCAGTTTTACAAGAATTTCCCTGGCAAAGAGTGCTAGCCATTGTGTGAATTCTCATCTGGGTGAAGAAAAACAAAATCCATTTCCGTGAGCATGGTTATTCTTTGAAATAGCTTTGGCCTCAAACTTGAGAAAGAGAAATTTTCCTGCATAGGAAATGCTAACTATATCATTTCTAAAGCCGTGGGTTTGTTGCCGTGGTATACTAACAGCAGAAACTTTTACGTGGGGCTTAAGACTTGCCCCTGCCTGGTATTTTTATTTACTTAAAGAAGAGGGAAGTGAATGAGCAAAACTCTTTTTTCTTTCCTCAGCACTTTTCAGTTGAATATTTGCTTTTAGGTTTGGCTTTTTAAAAAGAAGATTTAATTGTTGGGCTTGAACGTTTATTGTAAAAACTACAGAATAGAATCCTCGAAAAACAAATAGATCGCTCATATTCCCACCACTCTCCAGTTATTTCCAAAGATAAATATTTTATATTTATTTGCTTACTGTTATTTATCTCCTCCATTAGTCTGTAAGCTCCCTGGGGGAAGGATCCTTCTCTTTTGATCTCTGTAGTATCCTTAGCCTCTTAAAAAGGTCTTAGTACACAGTAGATGCTCAGTAAATGTTTACTGAGTGTCAGATCCTTAGGAAGTGGTGGAAGGAGTATGGGCTTCATTTTCCTGAATCCTAGTAGCTCTGGTAATTTATTCAGCGTCTTGAAATTCCATTCTCACAGTAAATTATAATAATAATCACATACCATGTCTGACCTCATGGGGTTACAGGTTTGATTCTACTTTGTAATTGATAAAGTGCAGTTCAAATGATCAGGTGCTACAGAGAACTTTAAAATCTACTTGAGGTAATATAATTAAAAGATAGTTAATATAGAGGTCAAGTAGCTATACAAGGCTATATAGTCTCAACTCCATGGCAGGCATGGTACTTTTGGGATTCTGGAGATGACCTCATCCCACCCCACCCCCCAGTGGGGCTGCTCAGGACGCTATGTAATGCCCATAGCTGAGTTCTCTGGAATGTGTTTTCTACTTGAAGGTGTGTGTGTCCTGGACCTTTTTGAATCACTGTGGTCTTTTTGTACCCACATGAGGACAGAGAACCACACTTCAAACACTGGTGCCTGCCAGTCCATCAACAGTGGTGTAATAACTCTAGTCCTTACTGAGCCCCTACTGTAAGTAGGGTACAGTTTGAGTTTTGATAAACTCCTCCAGGACCACACAGCAAGTGCTGGAGTCTGTATTTGAACCCAGGGCCTGCTCCGGCTCTGCGCTCTTACCTGCTGAGCTATCCTGGATCCCAGTGAGGGAGTCCTGGGCGCTCAGCCTTGCGGCCCAGGCCAGGGATCAGGGGTGCTGGGCCTGGTGGCAGCTGGAAGCTCTGTCTGCAGCGAGTCTGGGGCTGCAGCTCACCTAATCTGTCCCCTCTGAGTGGAGCCAGCTGGTTCCTAGCCCTTTGGGGTTGGCTTATCTTGAATGGCCCTTCCTGACTTGTATTCATTTCTGCCGCTGAGGGTTCATACCACAGCTCCCATGGAGTGTGGAGGCTCTGACTCTGGGCACTGCTCTCTTGGGCACTGGCCCCACCTTGGTTAACGCTTAAGTTGGTCACCGTCCTTCTGATTGGGTTTTTGGCCTCTGGACCCCGTCCCCTCTGGTCTCAGTTTGGTTCCTGCTTTGTCCTGTTCCTCCGGTGGGAGCTCCCAGTGCGCGTGGGTCTCAGGCCTTGCCATCTGGGATTTTACACCCGGCTCCATGCATGGGGGTGGAAGATGGCTGGGTAGCTCCTGAAGGTTCTTGAGCCAGTGTGATGTGAGCTCGGGATGTCTGGGTTCCCGGAAGTCTGGTCATTATGGTAGCTGCTGGGGACGTGTGGTCCTTGGCTGCAGCAGAGTGCCCTGGGAGCCCAGAAAAGGGGCATGTGACTGGAGGCTTCCAGGGGAGGTGTTTTGATTCTAGAATCCTGAAAACAGAGTTGGAATTAGCCAGGGGAAAGAAAGGAGGAAGGGCCTTCAGGAGTGGGAGGGTGAGAATCCGTGAAGGGGCCCCTATTCTAAACATGCTGCACTGCGTGCCTGGAAGCTGGGCTGGGAAAGGTGACATCTTTGCCTGGGGATTGTGCCTGGGCCCGGTAGGGAGGGAGTTTCTGACAGGCGAAGCCGCTTGAACATTATCCTCTTTGGGGACTCCAGAGTGTGTGTGTGTGTGTGTGTGTGTGTGTGTGTGGACTTTGTGAGGACTCCACCCTGCAGCTTCTACTTTTCCCTGTGCCTGAGAATGAAGGGGGTCTTGGGGCAGGCGCTGTGGATGTGACTTTCAAGGCTGGGGGTGGGGGGACACTGGACGTGACTCCGTGAAGACGAGAGAGACAAGGCGCACGGTGCAAGTTCTCGTTCAATGATTGTTCTTCAAAACCTAAAATGCTCTTCCACCAGCTGGTTTCAGGGCCTGCTATCCGCCCCAAGAGTGCTCCTGTGGGCCCTGGGAGCTGCCTGAGGACCTGGGTCAGGTGGGCTTTAGGCTCCTGGTGCAGCGAGGAAAAGGAGTCAGCTACTGAGCTGCTTCCCACCCTACCCCCACCGCAGCCTTCTCCCCGTTCTCAGCCAGCATCTTTTCAGCTCTCCAAACCTGTCTCTGTTTTCAGATTTAGTGCTGGAGGAAGAAGAAAGAAGCAGCAGAGCGTGGGTGCACACATGCACCCAAATGCAAGATCAAACCCAGGGATTTTACAAAACTCTTCTCTTAATGGGTTTTTTTGGTCACTCCTCTGTTCTGTGTCCCCGACTCTGCCACCACCACTGACCATCTCCTGTCTCTATATGATGTAGGTTCTTAATGCTTTCCATATATGAATTCATTTAATCCTCATAACAATCCTCCAAGTTAGTTACTCTTGCTGTTCTTATTTTACGTTTATGGAAACTGAGGCATGGAGAGGTTAAGTAAGTTTTCCCAGGTTGCACAGCTGATGAGTGGCAGAGCTGGAATTCAAAATCAGGTCTTCTGGCACTAGAGTCTGCGTTGAACCGTTGTGCTTTCCTGCCTTTCGGAGAGGAAACGTGTCCCTGACTGTGGTTTCACCTGTGATCTGGAAAGAAGGGAGGTCTTTGCAGCAGCCCCCTCCCCTTGCCTCAGCATCTGTGTGGCCTTGGTTTCCTCTTCTCCCTGGAGCTCCTCCCCTATGTTTTACTTGTAATCCAGTGTAGTCAGCACTTGCACATGGAAATTGATTAAGCTGGGCAACCTCTCTGTGAACTTCAGAGATGGAGTGGCCCTTAAGGACAAAGTGGCTGTGGGCCTTGGGCCTTGAGCATCAGGGTGGGAGACACACTTATCGCTTTAATAAATGGGCTGAAAGCAGAGTTGGCTCCCAGCCCCAAGGCTTTGTTGACTGATGGGCAGATGGTAGCATTCCTCCCCTTCCCACAGCCATTATCCTGCTGAAGCACGTGTGCTGGAGTTCCTCCATCGCATCTCTTCCTGGGACAAGTCATGTGCAATCTCTCAAGCAGGGACCTTCCACCTCCTGCCTTCGCCTCTTAGGGAAGGGTGCTGTTTTCTCAGTCTGTCTGGAAGGTGCTTGGCTCAGAAGGCGTTCAGCCCAGCCAGGCTGCCTCCTGGGAATCTGTCCCCCTGGATCACTGTTGGTTTTAATCTTCATTATCTTGAATGACAATGCTGTCAGCACCCTGGAGGGGTCCTTGAGCAGCCAGATGGTGGCTGGATTTTTCTGCCAGTCATCAATTTTATTCTGATTGCAGCACAGGTGCAGAGAGGAGGCATTTCTTAGAACTCCCCATAACGTCACTGTTCCAGTAGATTCCTCCAGGAATCCTCATCACATCCCCTTCAAAGGGACCATTAAGGCTGGGAGAATCCCAGGGAGGTGGATTCATCCATTTCATAAATATTTATTGAACACCTACTATATACCAAGCACTGCACCAGGTCCGGGGGATACAGGAATGAGCAAAAGCACAGCCTCTGCCCCAGTAGGTTTTATATTCTAGTAAGTGGAGACTGTTGGAATATGTCAGGTGGCTGGAAGTGCTGGGAGGGGGGAATAGAGTATGTTAACAGCACAAGGGGTCAGAGCGTGATGGGACCATGCCTTAGGGGAGGGATATTGCTGTTTTACAAAGAGATGATTGAAAACCTCTCTGAGAAGGTAGCATTTGATCAAGGACCTGAATGAAGTGAAGAAGTAAGATACGCGAGGAAGAGCCTTCCAGAGAGAGAGAGCAGCAAGTTCAAGGGCCCTGATCCAGGGCGTGAGCGGCATGACTGAGGCTGCGTTAGCTGAGTAAAGGTTGGGGAAGATTATGTACGTACGCACTGTGTGTGCAAGGAATCTTTTTCCTTCCCTTGTTCTTAGTATTTATTACATTTCTTCCCTCGCGCCCTCCCTCCCTCTCTCCCTCCTTTCCTTCTTTCCTTCCTTTCTCCCGCCCTCCCTCTGGCATTCCTTTACTATGGATAAAATTGGTGTCAGGCACTACATTAGGGACTGGGAATTTAGAAGTAAGTAAAGCATAGCCTGTGCCCTGGGGGACTCATAAGCCCATGACGTGGGCAGACTTGGAAACAAGTTATTGCAATACAGTCTTAGATCTTTGAGGGATTTTGAATTTATTTTTCAGGGGATATCTAAATTTTTGAGAAGAGCAGCCACTTTACATTTTCTTGGTGCTTTAGATGAAGATGAGAAAGAGAATGTTGGCCCTCGTATCTGCCACTCTCCTTGCCCTGGGAACTTGCAGGGGAGCTGGTGGCAGAGGTCTCGGGGATATGAAAGGAGGGCCATGCAGTTTGATCCAGAGCTCCTTTTGCGAATCCCCTGAGTATTGGGTTCTGTCATTGAAGGTACACCCACAGTTGTTAGTAGTTTCTTTTTACTAACTTATGAGAGCCCAGGGCATCCAACCTCACTGCTCTTGCTTTTCTCTTCCATCTCTCTTTACGTGGCTCTTTTAACTTAGCTCTCTAGAGGGTGGTCTCTCGCTGTCAAGAGAGACCCTGTTTTCCTCCTCCTCCTTCCATCACCATCCACCTTTAAAGAAGAGTCCATGGTCAAGGCTTTCACTTTCTTGGCTTGGCCATCGGAATTAGGCTTTCACCCATCTCTGTGCTGTTGGTGACTTACATGTCACATCTAAAGACCTTCGCTCAGTCTTCATCATTCCTGAACCCTGCAGCAGCTTTCCATCCCCCTGACCACATCCTTCTTTGGAAGCCTTGTCTCTGCACTTCTGGAGAGGACTTTGCTGGGATTTGCCCAGTCCTTTGAGCACTCACACCCAGCCACTTGTGCAGACAGCTCTCCTGCCCTTCAGAGGCAGGTAACCTTCAGGTCCTGCGGCTTCTAGTTTGTGAGCTTGCTCCCTTTGTGTGTAACTGTATTTTCCCACTTGTCCTGCTGTCAACCTCAAACTTACGTCAAATACAGAACTCTTCCACCTTCCTCTTGCGAATGATCCCCCGTTTACACCCGGTTTCTGTGACTGGCACCCATGCCCCCTTCTACTGCCTCATTTCTTCTCATCTGTAAAAATCTTAGGAATTCTTCCACTGCTATCTCTGATATCCATTCTGTTTGTTCCATTTCTTTTCCTGCCCCACCCTCTACCTCCTAGGTCCTCAAAGGACAGTTGTTTTCAAAGTTTTGTCCCCAGACCGGCAACTTCACCATTACCTGTGAACTTGTTAGAAACATAAATTCTTAGACCCTGTCCCAGGCCTCCTGAGTCTGCAACTCAGAGGTGGGGCTCCACAGACTGTATTTTAGCAAGCCCTCTAGGTGATTTTTTAAAAATAAAAGCCTTTTGCTTTGAAATACTTTAAAACTTATAGGTTATTTACAAAAATAATACAAATCCCATATAGGGAACTCCGACATATCCTTATATCCCAGATACCCAGATCCACCAGTTTCAACATTTTGCCGCATTTGCCTTATCATTCTGTCAGTCCATCTATCTATCTGTCTATCCATCTGTCTCTATTTATCAATCCATTTTCTGAACACTCCAGTGTAGGTTGTATTCATCATGCTCCTTGAACACTTAATGCTGCCGTGTCTATTACCAAAGAACAAGGATATTCACTTACGCAGCCACCTTAAGTGCAGTTACCAAGTTCAAGACTTAACATTTGTACAAAGTTTGCATTCTATATTTCACTTTGCCATGTCCCACTAATGTACTTTTAAGCCTTTTTTCTTCCCTTGTTAATATAGTGCATTTAATTGTCACTGTATCTTTAGTTTTGTTTTTTTTTAGTTGTGGGAACATATATACAACATAAACTTTCCCATTTCAACCAATCCCAAGCATACCATTCAGTGGAATTAATCACATTCGCTATGTTGTGGAAGCCTCACTACTTTCTATTGTTAAAAATTTCCCATTTCCCCAAAAAGAAACCCTAGGCTCATTTTGCATTAACTTCCCATTCCTTCTGTTCCCCACTCCTGGCAGCTTGTACTCTAATTTCTGTCTCCAGGAGCTTGTATATTTTCTGATATTTTCTTTGTAGTTACCATGGGCCTGAAATTTAACATCCTTAATCTATAGCAATCTTGTTTGCTTTGACACCAAATTAACTTCAATAGTATACACCAGTTATGTTCCTATTCCCCTCTGTCCCCTACCTTTCTTTAGTTCTTGTCAAATTACATGTTTTCACATTATGAGTCCAAAACCACTGATTTAGCATGACATTTTGTGCATTTGCCTTTCAGATCCTGTAGGGAGTAAAAAGCGATGTTACAAACCAAAAATATCTCTAAGTGATTTTGGTGCTCCCCAAAGTTTGAGCACCACTGACGTGGGCATTTGAATTAGTGTCCTTCCGTGTCCTCAGGCACCCGTTCTCTGTGCTCCAGTCAACTGTCTACCCAGGATGTCAGCTTGAGTTTCTTAAAGAACATCCTCCTCTCGTCACACATCTCCCGCGCAGCCGACAGGCCACGGTGTGACAGGTCTGAGTTCCCATTGTCCAGCAGTGCCTGAAGCTAAAGCGCTTGAACTTTTCATCTCAGGTTTGCTGGGGCCATCTCAGAAGTTGCTTGTTTTGTAAATTACATTCCTTTGTAGAGAATGTACAGAGTACATGTGACAAAATTTATACATGGTGGTTTTTTTTTATTTTTTGAGGGGGGAGAGTAATAGAATTTTCTTTTCAATGAGCTCTTAAATGTTTCGGGAGAAGCCATAAATTAGCATAGCTTTTGTTTGCTAGGTTGGTTTTTCTGGGTAATTCTGGGCAAATGACTTGCCCTCTGGCCTAATCTTGTCAGTTGGAGGAGGTTGGATTTAGTTGATTTCCAGGGCTAGTTCCAGCTTGGATATTCTCAGTCCATGGCTCTTCTAGCTGCTTTGAAAGGGTAAATATTTCTTGATTTTCTTAGATAGGAAGAGAACCAAATGAAAATGACATCATGGTAGACAAAAAAATTAAAAAGTCTAATAAGTAGGGAGTGATCTGCGTGCCCAATGGTGCTGGCTGGTCGGGCTGATGGAGGGTCAGGAATTTGCCACTAGGCTTGGCAACCTGGAAGCTCCAGTGGAGTTGATTCCAGAGCCAGGGCAAGGAGAAGAAATGGGGCCAGCAGGTGTGGATGACTTTTTGGGGGAAGGAGGGTGTACAATAAAGAAGAAAAGATGGAGATGATTCTGTTTAAAATGTACCCTTTCATTGCATGGCCAAGGCTGTCTGCCCTTGGCAGTGAGGCTCCTGGGGGTGGGACTGGGGGGCTTATTTCCTCAGCACGGGCCCTCCCCAGCTCTGTTCTGATGATCTCCTAACCTCCCCAGCCCTGGTTTCTTACTCAGGAGTGCTGGTGTCTGCCTCCCATTCCCCAGCCGTTTCCTCCCCATCTTCACAACTGGCTGCCTAATACTCTCCCACATCCACACCTGCTGGTTGTTCTCACTGATTGCAGCTGGGGAGTTTCACAGCTTCCAGCCTCTGTTGGAGTCAGGATTGATGGGTAGTGGGAAGAACCATGGGGGCCTTGTTCCCCTTTCCCTGTCATCATCCCATATTTGGTGATTTGAAAAATGTCCCTTTTCTGAAATGAACAAACCAATGCCTGGAATGTTCCTTTAAGGGTTTTTCCCTCCAAGAGAGCATAGGTTTTTGGGACCCCGCCATAGTTTTCTACGGTAAAAACCAGTCTTCTTTGCAGAATGGGCCTGGGCAGTTTCTCCAGGATGCTTAGTCATTAAATAGTGCATTTATTGATCAACTGATCACAAGATTATAGCATATTGAGACTGGTTCCTGGAGGAACCATTTTCCTCACCGTTCCAAAAGAAAAGGAAGGCCCTGTTGTGTCTGGGATGAGCTGTAACAGAATTTAACATTAGACCTGGCCCTTGCTGTCCTGCCCTCCCACGACCCTGACAGGCTGT
This sequence comes from Cabassous unicinctus, assembly GCA_029593785.1. Classification (NCBI taxonomy): domain Eukaryota; kingdom Metazoa; phylum Chordata; class Mammalia; order Cingulata; family Chlamyphoridae; genus Cabassous; species Cabassous unicinctus. Next base: position 7,923 of record JAQZBX010031231.1, on the reverse strand, counting down.
AATCTGTTTGGAAAGACAATCCAAGAGTAATCAACACATTGATGGTATTCTTTTTTTTTTTTTTTAAAGATTTATTTTATTTATTTATTCCCCTCCCCCTTGCCGCTTATGCTTGCTATATGCTCTCTGTGTCCATTTGCTGCTCGTTTTTCTGTGTCTGTTTGTCTCCCTTTGTTGCGTCATCTTGCTGCACTAGCTCTCTGCGGGCGCGGGCCGTCAGCTCTCTGGGCGCGGGCCAGCTCGTCTTCACCAGGAGGCCCCAGGAATCGAATGTGGGCCTCCCATATGGTAGACGGGAGCCCAATCACTTGAGCCACATCCGCTTCCCTGATGGCATTCTAAGCTGTGTTGGTGGGCAATAACTGGCCTTGTATTTAATTTTAAAAACAATCAACACTTACTGAGCCCATACTATAGGCTAGATACACTTATTAGTACTTTTTTCGGTATTAACTCATTTAGTTCTCATTACAGCCCTGTGAGATACATGCTATTATTATCAGCAGAAAGTATTTAGACTTTGTAATTGGTCAGACCTTCGAATTTTGGAATCATCATTTGCTAGTTAAATTTAATCTCGTGTAAAGTGGGGATACTAACGTCTCAGCATAGGTTCTCAGGAAATGCTTTTGGGGAAAAGGAATAAATATACGGACAGTTAAGTTGGGGACCAAGTGAATTATTTGTAGTTAAGTAACTTTGATCAATGAAATATGTCAGGAAAACCATGGGCCTGAGTGTTAGGCTTGGGGACATTTTCTCATCTGTAAAATGAGGATAATGATGTCTATCTTGTAGAATTATTCTAAGGATAATAATATAAGCAAAGCACCTAAGCCAGAGATCAACGTAATTCCATGACCTTAGTGAATACTCAGTAAATGGCAGCAGTTATTGTCAGCTGTTCTGTCCTTAACAGGACAAATGAGGAAGGCACCGTCACTGGGTGAGTGGCATGCTCTGAGGTCACCTTAAAACGATCTACGAGATCTGCACGGTGGCGTGAAGTACAGATGACTCACTTGTAAGAAAGATATCTTGATCCCTTAGGGCAGCAGAAAATGCCCCATCCACAGATGCACCTGACTGGAAAATTCCTTGCTGTTTAAGGGGAAGGCACAATGGGCAGAAGGTGCTGTTGGCTGTGTGCAAATGCATCTGTGCAGTCACACTTAGGTGAGGATGAGTCATTGGCTCTGTCCTCAGATGGGGAGGGTGACGACATAGAACCCAAAGTGTATCTGCCCTCTCTGGTGGGGTGACTGGGGCATTATCCCAGAATGATGGCTGGACTTCAGCTCTTTTTCCTGTTACATGTTTCATGCAACCTTGGACAAGCTATCTATTAATTTTTCCTTATTGATCTGTAGCAAGATGGTCAACTTAGATTGAGTATTGATTGACCTCTACTCTACCAGGCACTGTACTAGGTTCTGGGAAGACAGTAGGAAAAAGCATGGTGTCTGCCCTTGGACAGCTTACATCTCCTAGCAGACATAGACAAGGAACCTGACAATAACAGGTGAACTGTGGCGCTGTGGAAGCATTTATGCACACATATACACACACAGCCTTTGGGCAGCCAAGGTGTGTGTCATAGTTTAAGTACAAGCTCATAGAGTTTTCTCATTGGAAAGTTTCTTGAATGATAACTCATGAATTATTCTTTTTATTTTATTTTTTAATTTTTAATTATTTTTTAAAAAAGATATTTAGATTACATGAATGTTACATAAAAAATATAGGGGATTCCCATATGCCCTGCTCCCCATACCACCCACATTTGCCCCCATTAACAACATCCTTCATTAGTGTGATAGATTCATTGCAATTGAAGAACACATTTTGGAGCATTGCCACTCATGGATGATAGTTTACATCGTAGTTTACACTCTCTCCAACACAATTCTGTAGGTTATGGCAAGATATATAATGGCCTGTATCTGTCATTGCAATGTCATTCAGGACAATTTCCAAGTCCCGAAAATGCCCCTGTATTACACCTGATTTCCCTCTCCCTGACCTCAGAACCTCCAATGGCCACTGCCTCCACATCAATGATATAAGTTCTTCTATTGCTAGAATCAGAATAAGTCTATGGTAGAATACCAGTAAGTCCACTCTAGTCAATAGTTCATTCCCCAAGCCTGAGGATTCTGGGATGGTGATGCCCATTCCACCTCTAATTGAGAGGGGGCTTCAGTACCATCTGGCCGATGGATGGGATTCCCTTGCTTGCAGTTGTAGGGCTCTTGGTTCCTTGGTATGGTGGTTGTCCATCATCACCTCCTTGTTAGTTGTCCTGGGTGAGTCCAATGAATTGGAGAATAGGTGTTGCAACTCCATTCAGGCTCAGGGCCCAGCTGGCACATGGACAGTCCAAAGATTCAAGTCTCTTGGATGTATGCCTACCAACTTTAGTACCAACTATAGGTTCAAATAGAAGGGACCGAAGAGCCATATGTAGGGAAACCACAAATGAGTCCAGTTCTGTCGCTCTGGGGAGAACAAACCCCAAAGTAGGGCCCACTGGCAAGGCACCAAACTCATGAGCTATCTGCCCTGACCATAGGCAAGGCACCAAACTCATGAGCTATCTGCCCTGACCATAGTGCCTGGATGCCTCCAGAGCCTTCAGGAGACCCGCTATTTGGGGTAGTGTCTACTTTGGCAGTCAGTGAGATCCTACTGAGACATGCATAAGTGTAACTGCTGGAATGACCTCCCGACTCACTTTGAAGTCTCTTAGCCATATAAACTCATTTGTTTTTACCTTTTCCGCCTTTTGGTCAAGGTCTTTTTCCAGTTGTGTTGCTAGTTCGTGCTTGGTAGTAATCCCTCAGTGCCAGGGAGGTTCATCCCTGGGAGTCATATCCCATGTTGGGGGGAAGTTATTGCATTTATATGTTGAGTTTGGCTTAGAGAGAGGCCACTATTAATTTTTTTAAAATACACTGTGTATATTTGTCAGGATAGATTAGGTTATACTGTTATGAACCACCTGTAAATATTTGCTTTAAATAACAAAGATTTATTCCTTGTTCGTGCAACACATTCATCTCAGGTTGTGGGATGTGTGATGGGGGTGGGGTGGGGTCCTGCCTCTTGTTTCCCATGTTACCCATACTCAGGGACCCAGGCAGACAGAGCCCCCGTTCTCTGAATATCTCTGATGACTGTGACAGGAGGAAGTCAACCTGGGGAATCTTATTCTGACTCTTAAAGGCTTTTGCTCACATTTTATCAGCCAAAGCAAATCATATGGCCACTGTTAACGTCTAGGGGCCAGGGGAGATCAGTCCTACATGTGCCTAGAAGGAGAGGAACTAGTGGATTCATCATAGCCTTAATGATTTCTACATCGTTCTGGCCAGCTTCATCTTTGAATTCTTTAGCTATAGGAGGTCAAGAAAACAGTATATTTGAAAGGGGAGCTTAAGAGGCTGGCAAGAAACAGGAACAGGATCTGACAATCTGACCTCTAGGAGAAATACAGGAAAACAACTGTAAGAGCCAAACTGTGCATGAGAATGGAACCATCAGCCTGGGGCTGATTGCCTGGACACCTTTGTAGCTCCCAAGGGCATACATAAAGCTATTACAGTTTAGTAAAATTTAGTGCCACACTGTGCCTATGCTAGGCACTGTGCCAGGTTGGGGATACATAATTAACCAAGACCATTAAGGAAAATTTAGAATGTATTTATTATATTGATTACAAGATCAGCAAAGTACCTTTTCACTTACTTAAAACTAAACATTTTAGCAGTAAAAGTGGTAAGCCTATTACCCAAAAAAAAGGCACCTAAATGGGAACTGGGTAGTTGGGGCATTGCTGTTTGCAGTTTTCCATTTCGTTCATATACGGTTTTTAAATGTTGGTCATTTGAACAGACCTCTCAGTTTAACTCATCTTTTCTTCCCTCCCTCCCTCCCTCCTTCCCTCCCTCCCTCTTGATTTTTGAGAATTTCCAGTAATGTATTGAAAATTGTTCTTGATTTTTGAGAATTTCCAGTAATGTATTGAAAATTGAGTGCCTCTATAAGCGTACACACACACACACACACACACAAACCTTTCTACCAGGAGAAATAGGCTCTTCAATAACCAGAATAAAGTCATTTTTGAGGGTCTGGGAGGGCAGGTGGCATCATTTTGGTGTGGTCCTGGCAATCACGTCTGCACTTGCCTTCTGAGCATGTGCTTAGTCCCCTTTATAAAGCTGGCTGGAAAGAAAGCATCTTAAATATCTTTGGCCCATGTTCCTGAAGATCTTCACTACCTCAATCAGTCAAACATTTATCAGACATGAAGTATATCCCCAAGGCATGGTGGGGAAAGAAAAGGTAAGGCGCAGTCCCCATGCTTTAGGAGTTTACAGTCTTGAAATGGGGAGATAAAGCAGCATTTGGTGAGGGCCTACTATGTACCAGCCACTATTCCAAACTTCCGTGGATACATCTTATCTTGTTTACCCTTACTATAGCCCTATGAGGATGAGGTACTTGCTGTTTTTCTCTCTTTACAGTTGAAGAGATTGTGAAAAGAGATGAGGTCTCAGAGGAAATGCCTAACTTTATCATGTTGATGTAGTAAATGGCAGCATGTGTGTATGAAGCCAGGATTCTCTTAACTCCCAAGCTGGTGCCCTTGCCACGACATGAAACAATTGGAGATCCTAGAAATGTTTGTCCGTTATCCCCTGTGATCATGTAAGAGCCTACGTAGATACAATGATGATTAAGAAAAGACTTCTGCCCTCAAGGAGCTCACAGTCTAGAGTGGTGAAATTTGCAAGCAGAGCAGGATGTGGAGTGCCCTGGGCAGGGTGCTGTGGGCCACACGCAGCCCATGAGGAACCCCTAGGTGTTCAGCAGGGACATGGTTTTATCGAGGCTGGGTTTTGGACAGCATGGGGAAGGATTGGAAGGGGCAAGTATAGGGATAGCAAGCCTGGTCAGGGCACCACAGTGAATGAAAATGGGTTGGATTCAGACAGGAGCAGTGGGTTGGAGAGGTGTTGAGTGTTAAGGATGGAGAATCAAGGCAAGGGAGGAGTCAGAGGAACTGGACGTTCTTGGCTAGGGCAACGAGGTGGGTGGTGGTGGACCAGGAGGAGGAGCAGGTTTGGGAGAATGAGAATGAGAATGAGTTTTGGAGTCAGAACATCAGCTTTGGGTCATGTCCTGGTTCTGCCACTTATTAGTTTTTTTTTACCTTGGGCAGAATATTTAAGCACTCTGAGACTTAGATTCCTGTAATATGAGAATGCTAGTTGTACCTACCTCAAAGAGTTAAATAAGGATTAAATGAAATCATGCACAGAAAGCACTTTAAGTTGGACACATAAATGCTGGCTGTTTACAATTATTAATAACTAATGATGGAATATGGGTAAGGTGTATCTACTGTGATGGGGGAAGTTAATCCTCATAACCTCTGTCCTCATTTTAAAGCGTTGAGGCAAAGTACTGTAGGAGAACACAAAGGGAGGAGGAGGAAATGAATACCTATTGTCACCAGGCTCTAGGCAGGGACCTACACTAGGTGTTTTACAAAATTTAATTATTGAATCATCATAACCATCCCATTAGGCATTAGTTAGGACAGGCTTAATGTATGATCACTAAGCAAGATGTTTCTCTCTCCCCCCATCACAAGGGAGTATGTCGGGAGAGTGGAGGAGGAGGAGGGGTGTCTGCCGCACGCCCTGACCCAGGCTGAAGGAAGCCTGTCATTGTCCACATGTGGTTTCTGAGCTGGGAACACTGAGGGTCAGCCCGCAGAGAGAACGACCTGAGCATGGAGTGTGGAGCCCTCGTCTTTGCTGCTCCTGTCCCGTGGGTTAGCATCATCCCATGGTCACACCTCACTGCAAGGAGGCTGAGAAAGGCCATCCCACTTGTGCCCAGAGGTGAGGAGGTAGCCAGGCTCCACAAATGGCCCAGATTTATAGATGGAGAAATTGAATTTAGGAGAAACTAAAACACTTCCTCAGGGCCCCATAGGTAATACACGGAAGAGGCAAGAGTCACTTGCAGGCCAGTCTTCTCTCTGGAGAAAGTGGAAGGGTGTTTGGGGGGGTGAATGGGAGTTGTGCTAGTTAAAGTATTACTCATGATGAGGTCATGAAGTGGATTTAGTGGGTGCAGCAGTTTGATATTATTGATGAATTCCAAAAAGTAGTATTGGATTGTTTGTAAACTGGCCTTTTCCTCTGGGCATATTAGACTGTATTGGATTCAGAGGTTTTACTTTTACTTAATTAAATTATGATTAGGGCTTTGATGAGGCCACATCAGTAGGGCGTTGAGTCCCTGCCCCTTGGTGGGTGGGGACTCACAGATAAAAGACATGGCAAAAGAAGAGAGTTGGAGTTTTGATGTTGGAGTTTTGATGCTGAATCCTTGAGCTTGAGCTCCAGGAAGTAAGCACACAGAGGAGCTTGGTCGTGAGGGAAGAGAGAAGGCCCTGGGAAGAGAGAGAAGCCATTTGCCTGATCGTCTACAGATGGCCTTGTGGAGCTAACACAGCAGCTGAACACAGAGAGAGGCAAGCCCCGGGAAGAGAGGAACCCAGGAAGCCTGAACCCTTGCAGACATTGGCAGCCATCTTGCTCCAACACGTGGCAATAAACTTGGTGAGGGAGGTAACTTGTGCTTTATGGCCTGGTGACTATAAGCCTCTACCCCAAATAAATACCCTTTATAAAAGCTGGCAGATTTCTGGTATTTTGCATCAGCACCCTTTGGTTGACTAATACGGTAGGATAAGTAATAGAGTGGAGGGAGGGATATTTGAAGTCAAGATAATTGACTTCAAGTAGTAGATGTTGGGCAGGCAGCTGGTGCTAAGGAGGTGTGGTGGTCAAGGCTGGTGGCATCAGGGACTCTGGGACTTGTAGATGAATAGTCTGCAAAGCTGCCAGAGTTGCCCAGGATAGTTTTATAATTGGAAAGAGGAAGAAAACCTGAGATTTATTAGAGGGCAGCAATGGGATGAAGAGTTTGTGGCCAGAAGGGTCTGAACTTCAAAAAAGTCATCCAGAACATTCGCATATATCTCATTTTTTTTTAGCTCTCTCATGCATGTTATAGACCTAGGAAGAACTTTGAGCTCACATACGAAGTGGGATGTGATGATGGGACCAACAGAAATTGGCTCTTGTGATCAATACTTTTGGATTTCAGAGACCACAGGAGCACCTGTGAACTCTGAATTTGACATCTCGTATCAGGCTGCTGGTGAAACCGATCGGTCCAGTTCTCTTCAAAGTGCAGTTGTTTTTGGGAATGGGCATAAGTCATACCCATCAGCAATATATTTATTGAGCATATAACCATGTGCCCAAGTATTTAGAGCACCAGTTCCTAAGATGGGAATGGGAAACAGGTGTGGACTGTACTTGCCAGCCTTAGCCAGCATCTAGTTGCAGAGATGATACACATGGGGACTGGTTGAGGGACCAGGAAAACCTACAGCCCACCCGAATGCCCAAAGCCCTGGAAGGTGGGAGGACCTGGGTGCTCATCCCACTGGGTTCTTGAGCCTTTGGCAAGTCCCTGGGCTCTCTGGTCCTTGGATGTCTCACCTGTTTAAAAATGAACACAAAAGCATGGGCACGGCCGCTTTTTTTTCATTGTTCATTAAGTATTGGCTGGGTATCATGTGTTCAGGTTATGAGGCACACAAGGGTAGGACATGGAGCTGCTGCTTTCAAGAAGTGGAAGGAACAAGGTTAATACATGCAGGAACAAAAGGGCAGGCCTTTACGGACTGTTAGCTAAGATTTATTGAGTACTCCATTGTGCAAGGCACTTTTCTCAGGGCTGTGGAGATTGGCAGCAGACTCCCAAGTCAGTCGTAATTGAGTTCAGCCACCTGAACTAACTCTCCCCTCTCCTCTTCTCCCCCTCCCCTCC
>JAQZBX010031230.1:0-26428 GCA_029593785.1 Cabassous unicinctus | reverse complement strand
CAATGAGTTATATACAAAGCAATTCCAATAAGATTAAGTGTCATTTCTCATCAGAAACCAAGGAAGCAAGAAAGAAGGCAGGTGGGACAAATATATGAAATACTGAAAGAATATTGTTATCAACCAAGAATTTTGTATCCATTATGACAGTCTTTCAAAAATAAGCAAGAGATGAAGGCATTCCTAGATAAGCAAAAACTGAGGAAGTTTGTCTCCACTAGCCCTACCATCCAAACATTGCTAAGGGGTTTATTGCAGATGAAAGGAAAGGACACTAGACAGTGGCTTATACATGGCTGCTTATACATGGCTGCTGGCAGTGCAAAATTTTACAATTTTGGAGAATATTCTTTAGTACCTATTAAATGTATCAACGCATTTTCTCTTAGAAAAATTGTACTTCTAAGAATTAATCATATACAATTAAACATACTTTCATACATATATACATACAAACACATATATACACATACAGACTTATATTTAAAATGTTTATAAAAGTTTATTTCTTGTAGTACTGTTTGAAATAGCAGAAACTGTAAATAGCCAGTCTGTCTAATACTAATGATATTTAAAATATAGAAAATTCATAATTTTTGATGATGAACATATTCTCTCTTTACCTTGTTATCAAATATACAGCAAGATATATATTTCTGAATATTTGCTTTTCATATGGTTTTGATTTTTGAAATATGCAACATAGTTCATTTTTAGAAATAAGATAAAATAATGTCAATTAAATTACATGATAATATAATCATATGTAATATATGAAACTGTGCTCCACAAAGTTTGAGTGAAAAGTACCTGGGAGAAGGTGATTTAGAGAGCTTCTGAGTTTTTTCAGTGAGGTCAGGGAATCTTCCTCAAGAAAGTGATGCATGAGAGAATATCCAAAAGGACTGGTGCACAACCAGACTGCTGGGGTCAGGAATGAAGAGCACAGTCAAATATTTCTGGTGGAAAGAACATAGCAAGTATGTGGTAATAAGACAATACAGTGTGGCTTTAACTCTGACAACATTAGGGAGCATGAAGGTAAGTGAGGTCACACTGAGACACTAGGGCACTATGAGTGGTTTAGTTTACATTTTAAAGCAATGCAAAAGGTGTTGATACTGTTTTAATAAGAAAGGAGACATGATCTAATTAATGTAATAACAGGTTCCCTTTGGTTGGGACATGGAATATATTTTGGAAGTGTCTTACTTTTTCTGTGGGCAGTTGGTAACTAAATAGTTTGCTCAGGCTCCAGAGAAAGGAGGCCTCTGGGGGAAGTTTCCCCCAGCCCTGCAGGGAAGGATCATGGGCTTGGTTTCAATGAAGCATTCACAATGAGAACATTTAAGGTTTACTACTTACAGGTTCTAAAGCTGAACAGTTCAACCACAGAGGTTCAGGCAGAAGTCCTCTCCATCCCAGAGCTTGTCAGATGTTTAGCCTGCATGTGGGGAAGCAGTTTCTCTATTAAAGGGGAGCTGAGGATGAGGTGCATTACTTTTGCTAGTCTTTTTCTTAGTGGATCTTTCAAGTGGCTTTAGTAGGAAGAGTCCTTGACCAACTGGGCCATAGGTTAGTTTTACTGCCGAGCCTCCAGGGAGGGGCTGCTTATTTGTCCTGAGCTAGCCTTGGATGGGTCTAGGCAGCAAATACCTGATGTTCTGACTGCTCTCTTGATAAACAACCCTGTGATGCCAAGGCCATTGGCTGACACTGAATTACTTGAACAGAGTAATTCTGTTATTCTGAGCGCTCACCTCCGGTATTTAAGTAAGCATTTGAATAGGGTAGTGAGCAGGGAAATGCCAAAGAGCATGGAAAAAAGAAACCCAGTCCTTAGCCAGCCACTCCAGGATGTAGGATCTATCCATGAGGAGAGACTGAAATCATTTGTTAGTGTGGGGATGTCAGAGAAAATTTGGTTGAGATGTAGGTATTGTTTCAATTTGTGTGGTAAGGAGCATATGTCCTCTTGACCCTCCCCAAATTATTAATGCAAATGCAGCTGGTGGTTCCCTGATGGAAGCAGACCCCGTGCTGCCTGGCTAGTATGCAGTCTAAAGCCAGACAATGGTCTAGGGCCATTTGGGCTGGGGAATCATGGGATTGTTGCATTAGGGTTAATGTTTTTTGGAGGTTTTGCAAGGAGGTAGCTAGAGTGGCAGGAATATTGGTGTTAGCCTGTTTGATTTGCTTCTGTGAGCCAAGTGTGGAGGCACCTAACATTGTCCCAGTGAGGGATAGCAGTAGGCCTATTTCTAGTATTATAGGCATTAATATTACATCAGATACATGTGGGAAGTTCAGTGAGACCAGGGTGCATTGTTTAAAGCAAATGAGGCTCCCCAGGTGCAGGCATGGAGGCAATGTGCTAGGGTTTGGGGAAAGGAGAAGGACATGAACTAGGAATCTAATCTCCAATGGACACCAAATATTTGATCAGGGAAGCAGAAGTCAGTGTTTTCTCTGGGTGGTTAGCTAACATATTGGGGTGATTGTCCATAAGATTTGTGCCCTGATGGGAAAAACAGTTGTATTTATGGAGTGGAAACCAAGACAGATGTGGAGGACTTGTAAGAACCATTGGTTCCAGATACAGGGTATTGAATTTTTAGGTATCCTACCTGAGAACACTTAAGTATTTTGAAGAGGGTTTGCTCATGAGTTATAGTGACACATGGAATACTGTATGCCTGGCTAGTAGGTTTAGGGTTAATAGGTAAGCTACAACTCAGGAAATGTCACATTGAGTTGATAACAGGCCTAGCAATTGTAGTACCTAAGAAAATAGGTGGTTGTTTCAGTATAGCACACAAACTAATTTGGGTTCTTTTAGGAAACTAGGATCACACTGATGGTATGAGGTACCAGGGCTTTTGTGGCTGCCTGAAGGTGGCCCTACTGGAGTAGACATGGTAGCTGGTATAAGGGAAAGCCCTGCCATTGGCATGCTTTCCAGAAGCCAACAGATATTGAATTGAGACAAGCACTTTAGTACACAGAATGTACTCTGGACAAAGGGCATGTCTACTTTGAGGCAGGGGAAGCAGATGTTGTTGAGGGTGGTAGTCAATTTGGGCATTGCAGTACACAGTCTTCCCATTTCCTGATTTTCTGCCTTTTGGACAAAGCTATCTCACACTAGGACTGGTGCGGAGAAGTGTTCTTGCAATAAGGGATGTATCAAAGGTTTTTGAATTGCATTTAGGACAAGTGGATATCTCAGCTAGATGCCACTCTATCATGTCTCTGGGGAATGTAAAACAAAGCAGACACAGTGGGAGCTAGCATCTCTTGGGACATAAGTACTGACTGTGAGTGGGCACTACCATTTGGAAGAATTAGAGACTAGGTTTCTAATTGTATTGGCCAGGGGTTGTATTAGAGGTGACCCCTTGGCTGCCTCTGGTCCCACAAGGGCTGAAATCTCCTGTGGTGAGCTCTTGGGTAAAAGTGGTGTTATCTGTGGCATTGTCATCTCCAGCAGTGACTTCATGGGCTAGGGTGATGTCATCTGCCCAGGTGGCTCCAGAAGACTCCTTAGGAGGGGAAGTGTGATTGGCTGTGTCATCAGATTGTAGGTGCAAAGATGCGAGGTGCTTCAAAATAATTTTCTGCATACTGTTTTGTAGTTACTCCAGTCACAGAGGCTTATCAGCCTCTCTAGGTCCTCTGGGGGCATTCTGCTGAAGCTTGAGTGGTTTCCTTTGGGGTGAGCATAAATGCTTCTATCTCCAGGAAGAGTAATTTAGAAGTACACACATTACCCTGAGCTAAGGGTAAGTCAAGGATGTTCCTCCTATAAGTTAAATTCAAGCCTTTCAGGACTCACAGAGGATCTACACTGCATAGCAATTCAGTTCTTAAACTTAATCCATTGCAGTGTGTGTGAACCCATTATAGATAGGGCCTTTTAATGAAATTAATTCAGTTTAGATGTGGCCCAGCTGAATCACTATGGTCTTAATCCTATTACTGGAGTCCTTTATAAGCAAAATGAAACTCATAGAGATAGCCACAGAGGGAGCAACCATAAGCTGAATGTCAAGAGAACCCAGAAGAGAAGAGAAACCAACACTTTTATGTGTTTTGTCATGTAACAAACTTAGGACCAAGAATTACTAGCAGCCAGTCTCATAGGATGACAGTCTTTGGGAGAATGCATACCCTTGATGATGCCTTGATTTTGACTTCTATCTTAGCCTCAAAAGTGTGAGCTAATAAATAAATTCTCTTGTTTAACCCAACCCATTTCATGGTATTGGAGAGCATCCCAGGAAAACTAAAAAAGATTTTGGTACAAGAAGTGGGGCACTGTTATTTCAAATATAAAAAATGTGGAAGCAGCTTTATAATTTGGTAATGGATAGAAGCACAAAGACTTGTAATGCACTTGATAGAAAAAAGTATGGATTGATTTGAAGACAGTTGGTAGAAATTTGAATGCCAAAGGGCCATCTGATAAGGACTTAAATCAATATTATGAATGAGTTATTGGAAACTAGAGGAAAGATGATCATTGTTTGAAATTCACAGATAACTCAGCAAAATTGACTTCTGATGTCAGATGGAAGGCAGAATTTGAAAGCGATGAACTTGGAAATTTGCAAGCTAAGTGTGGATTGTGCAGCCTGGTTTCTTCTTCAACTTGTAGTGAACTCAGAGATTATTGACTTATAATCCTTTTTATTTCAATGGCATCCTTAATAATGTCCCCGAACATTTCATTATTTATATCCTCTCTCAATTTTTCTTTGTCAGCCCAGCAAAAGGTTTGTCAATTTTATTGATTTTTTAAATTGTTTTTTTGTCAGATTGTTTTCTATTTCATTTATCTACATTCTTTTTTGTTATTTCCTTTCTTCTGCTTGCTTTGGGTTTAGTTTGCTCTCATTTTTTCTAGTTCTTCCAGATTGAGGTCAGTTTTTCAATTTGAAGTCTTTCTTCTTTTTTTGATGTAAGCATGTAGAGCTAGAAATTTCAGTCTCAGAACTGCCTTCAAAGCTTCCTATAAAGCTTGCTACATTGTATTTTCATTTTCATTCTTCTCAAGATATTTTCTTATCTTGGTCCTGATTTTCTCTTTAACCCATTGTTTGTTTAGGAATATGTTGATTTATTTCCACATATCTGAAAATTTTCTATTTCTCCCTCTGTGGATGATTTCTAGCTAAATTCCATTGTGGTCAGAGAATATACATTGTATGTTTTCAATAGTTTTGAATTTGTTGAGATTTGTTTTCTGACCCAATATATGGTCTGTCCTGGAGAATGATCCATGTGCACTTGAGAAGAATGGGTATTTTGTTTTTTGTTGGGCAGACTGTTCTAGATATGTCCATTAGGTCTCGCTGGTTTTGAATATCATTCAAGTACTGTACTTCCTTATTGATTTTCTGATGACATGTACTATCTATTACAAAGAGTGGCTTATTAAAGTCTCCTACTAATAATGTAGAACCATCAATTTATCCCTTCAAATCTCCCAGTATTTGCTTCATATATTTTGGGGTTCTGATGTTATGTTCATATATATTTAAAATTGTTACATCTTCCTGTTAAATTGTCCCCTTTATCTGTACATAATAACCATCTTTTTCCTCTCCTGTTTTTTGACTGAAAGTCTATTTCATTCAATATTAATATAATCATCCTGGCTCTGTTTTGGTTCCTACTTCCATGGCATATTTTTTCCCATCTTTTCACCCACAACCTATTCATATTTTTTAATTTAATGTGGCCCCTTTGTATACAAAATATAGTGGAGTCATGCTTTTTGAATTCATTTTGCTAATCTCTGTGTCTGGAGACTTTATTTCATTTACATTTAAAGTTACTACTGATGGGAGGCAGATATGGCTCAAATGGTTGGTCATCCGTCTCCCATATGGAGGGAACTGGGTTTGATCCCTGGGATCTCTTGGTAAAAATAAAGAAAAACATAGAAGGCATGTGGGCCACCAGGCCCTGCAAGCAGGCATGCCATCAGGCCCTGTGAGCAGGTGAGCCCCCAGGTCCCATGTACTGGTGCACCACCAGGCCCCGCATATTGGCATGCCAGACCCCACTGAGCCACACACAGCAAGATGATGATGTAACAGGAGAGCAACACAAGGGATAGCCAACATGAGACACACTGCAAAACCAGGAACTAAGGTGGCACAGGTGGCAGAATGCCTCTCTCTCACATCAGAGGCAAGATCGAATCCTGGTGAAGACAGGAGGAGAAGGATGAGAAGAGAGGGCAGGAAACAGACACAGAGAATTGCCCAGTGAATGGACACAAAAACAGCAAAAATGGCCTGGGGGAGGGTGGGGGCTTAAAATGGATAAAATGAAATGAATACTTTTAAAAAGCTACTACTGATAATACAATGCATTTTTCTGTCATTTTGCTCTTTATTCTTTGTCTTATACCATTTTTCCCTCACTTCTGTTAATGCCTACTTATATTTTTATTTGACTTTTTGTGTTGTACCACATTGCATGATTTCTCATTTCTATCTGGATATATTTTGCCAATATCTTTCTTGTTGTTAACATGGGTCTACTTTTAACTTCTTATGTATGTAACAATCATATTTGAATTCTTACCAACTTTATTTTCATAGCATGCATGTACTCTTCCTGTACCATCTGTTCCCCATTGTTGATAATTGTTACCACATATACCTTTGTACATTGTGTGTCCAAAAACATAGATTTATCATAACCTTGGATGCATTTGCATTTTCACACTTGCAGGAAATAAGAAGTGGAGTTAAACATGAAAAAATACAATACAATAATACTGGTATTTATAATCCCCCCAATTTTTATATTCTCCACATTCTTTATTTCTTTATAACTTTGAATCACTTTCTAGTGATGTTTACTTGAATAACTCCCTTTAGCATTTCTTGTAGGACATCTCTTGTGGTTATGAACTCCCTCCATTTTTCTTTGTCTCAGAAAGACTTCATCTCCCTCTCATTTTTTAATATAATTTTTTAGTTTTTTATTTTTTAAAAGAAACTTAGATCACATAAATGTGATCTAAAAATCTTCTCACAGCCATTTATTACACCATGGTGCCCACTGTAGCATATATGGCTTTACATTTTTACCACAATCCTTCTAGCTCTTTCCCCTTCTAGTCACAGTAAATTTTCATTTCTTAATAGTTAAAAATCAAGCCTTGGAAAACAACAGTTTGTGAGCTTGTGACTGACAAATAAATCTTGTGTGCTTAGACTTCTTTCCTGGAAACTCTAAGAATAATCTGTTCTGTGGACTGACCACCTTCATATCAATGTATCCCTCACATAATTTCTGTAAAGATGTAACTCCAGCCTTGCTGACAAATATTGTAAATTTTGATTTTGCATAATTATTGTGAATGTGTAACTTCTCCCCAGCTGAGAACCACTGTGAATGTCCATCCCTTTATTTTCTGTCCTGATCACTACCATTTTTAAGCATGTCCCCCTTCACTTGTCCTCCCTATCAGGTCATAGACATGTAGTGTTAAAGACCCTCTCACTTTGCATTGAGTGTGGACATCCAGCCCAAAAGCACCCATCTCTATTGATGCTGAAGAGGAAAACCGAGGCTCAGACTCTCCAAGAGAGAGAATCTCCTCTCCAATCACTGAAGCAGAGGCCCCACATATACCCTCTATTAAACACTAACTTTCTCACCAAGCTAGACTCAGTCTTTCTTTGGTCTGAAGTATCCCTTTCTGTTTTGTGGGAAGCTGTCATTTTACAAGGGTCCCCTGCTATACTGAGATCACCTCCACTTACAAACCTCCTCAGCTGTAGTCTGAAGAACAAAGACATTAAAAATGTTCTAAACAGAATGTTCTATGGATATTTTATGATTCCAAGTAAGGTTTTCATTGATTAAAAAAAATTATAAGTAAAATTTGATATAAACTTAATTCATATTTGAAAGATGTTTTTAAATTTGAATCTTTCCCTATAAAATGCTCAGAATTCTGTTGCCTGTATCTTCTTGTTTTGTTATTTATAAGTAACATTGAGCTAGAAAACTCTATGCCTTAGTTTTTCATACACAATTCTCTATTTGTGAAAGGTGTGTATTCTGGAAAATCCTGTCTATATTCTCAAAATTAAAATATATGAAATGAACTTTTAATGCTTGAAATTATGCAAACTATATATAAATTATGTGCATGTATATATACACACACACGCACACACACACACGCACATACACACACAATTTTCCCTAGTCCTCTATCTCTCTTTAGATATAGAACATAAATGTATTATGCTCTGAGTAATATATTTTACTCAGAGCATAATACAGACACAAAATCATCCTTTACCACATTGAATACATTAATTAGAGGTATTAAAATGTCTCATTCATTGTCCAATTAATTTTCTGTGTATTTGTGGTCATTTAAAGCAGTTTTCTGTATATTCTTTCTCATTCAAAATCTCCCTTTCTACCAATGATTTGTAATCCAATTTTGTCCTGTAGAGTAAACTTTTTTCATTTGTATTAACGATATCTTCTATTTTCCAGCTACTTTAGGTCTGATCTTTCAAGAACATGAGTTAAAGTCTCTCACTATTCTTTTATTCCCATCACTTTATCCACAGAATGCAAACATATTTCCTTCATATCTCTTGACATGAAGTTATCCAACCCATAAATATCCCAGAATGCAATTTTTTAATTATATCATCTCCTTCTTACAAATAAGTATGTTTTCTTCAATGAAGGTTTGTCTTAAATCCTACTTTTTTGGTGTAATTTTATCCACCTTTTGAATTTTATCCTGTATATATTTCTTTATTAGAGAAATTGTAGTTTTACAGGAAAATCATGCATAAAATACAGAGTTCCAACTTACCATCCATTATTAATATCTTGCTATAGAAAACACAGAGTCAAAAGCCTTAGAAGAGTTCCTGGCACTCTTGCTGGCTCTTCCCTCACCCATTCACAAAAAAAGCTGGAATCCTTGAGTCCTCCCATTGTGGGAGGGAGCAGGATAACCCCTGTGTACATACTGTGGTGCATGCAAGGCAATGCCAAACTATCATTTGGAAGTCTGAGAGACTGAGCCAGGGAACATGTCTTGGGCTTACCCTCCCAGAGTCCTTGAGGGAAGAGAAACTGCTTGCAGACAACTAGGATTAAAAACTCAGTTGATTTTAATATTTCCTTCTTTTGGTCAAGGTCTTTTTCCAAATGCATCACTGGTTGGTGCTTGGTAAAAATCCTTAGGTGCCAGTGAGAAGCATTGTTTGGAGTCATGTCCCATACCAGGGGGAATGTAGTGAGTTTATATGCTGAGTTTGGCTTACAGATATTTGAGCAACAAGGCACTTTTGGAGATAACTCTTATAAAATATATAATACTTAGCTAAGTTTCAATTTCACAAGAACAAGGTTCATAAGTACAACCATCAATGTCAAGGGCCTGTATATATTGGTCTGTCCTCCTTTGCTAAGCATAGCCTATGTACTTTTGGGATTCTTGCCAGCCTATTAGAGAATGTAGCAGGACTTCCAGGATGGGAATTCAATATTCTTTCTGCTATTTTGTGGGTTGACACCCACCTGAGACAACATCCCATGACCATGCGAACATATTTAGAGTCTAAATATATGCCATAATTCTAATGGTTTGTGTTATAGTGGTTTTATATTTTTCAAATTCCACTGAATTATATGAATTAAATTATCATGCTTTCAACAGTTTGTAAATTATGCCAAATACAAAGAATACCTTAATCAAAAATAAACTTCATTTTATTACATATATATGCTGCAGTGGTTATGGATGAAGATTACTCATATTTGCAGGTTACTTTTATATGCAAAGTAGTTAAAAATAAAAAGCAAAACATAAACAGTTGCTTTGATGGAAAGCATGATGGGTAGATGAAATGATATGATATACAATAAAATATTTGTAGTAAACTGCTCAAGTACAATGCTCAAGTTAAAACTGATATATTTATCTTTCTTATATGTATAACTGTTTAATGAAATGAGAAGATTAAAAAATAATAAAAACTAACATTTTAAAGAAATATGCAATGTAAACTGCATATTTATAAAATAATTTCTGTGATTTTCAAAAGGATAGACAGCAAATTCCTTATGATGCCATTTTAAAGTGTCAAAAGTGAGAGCTATGTAAAAAAGCAGGTAGAACGAAGCCACATTTCTCCTCAGAAAAATGTAACATTTTAAAATATTTTCTTCAGAGTTATTTTAAACTAAGGGAATAATAAAGTTTTGAAAGAAAAATGTATTAAAAACATTAATTTAAATGAATGCATTGTATACTGCAACAATAATATACATTAAATTAGTTTTTTTTTGAAAATATATAATCATTTGCCAAATTAGTAACTTGAGAAGGTCATTTGAAAATACTGAACAATGCAATTATACAAGAAATACATGACATAAGTATATAAGAAAATTGACAAAATATTTCTATCTTCTGAAGTTTGACATGAAAAGAGAATATTCTAATACATTAGCTTGACAGCAAAGAAATGGTCATCATTTCAAAGTAATCTTCTCATCCACAGCTATTTATGCACTAAATGCTTAGTAAGATCCGTGACAATATTTCTCAAGTAGAGGAGACTATGATTTGAGCAAATAAATACAAAACAACAGAATTTAAGTATGAATATCCTAAGTTAAAGATATACCTTATGATCACACACATATCAGTTACAAAATTAACTGTACCTATTATATACATCTTTCTAATTTTATATAAACTTGAAATTGGCCTGGAAAAATACCCATGGGTTTCAGATTTTTGCACGTTTATCATTTTTCCTACTTTGTTATTTGCTGTATTAATTATTTTCAAATAATATTGTATTCATTTAGGATAATTTAGGATAACAAAATTTGATTTCATTCTCAGTTGAAGGCCAAATTCTAAGTGTATAAAGCTACCTACCAAAACCCATAGTATATCCACCTACCCACCCTCCCTCCCTTCCTTCCTTCCTTCCTTCTTTCTTTCCTTCCTTCTTCTCCTTCTTTCTCTCTTTCTTTCTTTCTTTCTTTCTTTTTCTTTCTTTCTTTCCAATATTTCATCTCTATTGATTGTATCTTATAGTGTTTTTGTGTTTCTCTCTGTATGTGTAGTTATATTTTAGTAATAGATACATTTTTTCTAGCTTATCATAATACTATACTAATAATCAATTATAATAATGAACAAAACAGTTCTGCTACAAAATATCCTTAAGAAGTTGAACAAAAATATACATATATATGGGTGAGACTGTGATCTTAGGCAGAAGATGTGGACTGAAATGACTCAAAACATGAATATAGAATCATGGAAAAATCTATTAGAGGACAACTCCTGATATCTGCATGTGGCATCAGGCATTCATTCACAATCCAAGAGCACCAGACATTGCCCTAAAGAAAACAGAATTAAAAATAGAATACTGAGGGTTATTTTGAGTGGGTATTTAAGATTCTTTCTGACTTATAATTTATGCAACTTTCAGATGCTTTCTCAACACTTTTTCTCAAGTCAATTTTGCCATTTTATAGGTTCAATGTAACAATGCTCCAGTTATGATATTCTATTAAAACATCAATTCACAGGAAACCCATAAGCAAAGCATAGTCCTTTCGTACACAAGGAAAGACCTTTTAGGGACACTAGACTAATGATATATGCACAAATGCAAACACACCTACACCTTCACACAAAATAATGAAAAAATAATTTTTATGGAAATGAGTCTATTAAAAGTATCTTAATTCAATAAAGTAAGAATGGTGCTTGAAGAATATATAAATGAAGAAAGAGAAGAAGAGGTTTCAAAATGCAGAGACAAAATGCTGTCTCAGGCATACACTACATTAAAAAGTGACTATGAGAGATCCATATCAAAAGACAAGTGAAGTGAGGAATTAGCATGAGATGCAAACACAAATCATATTCAACAGGCTTTGGCAGTTTAAGATTATTTTATGAATCAAAAAGAGAAAGATTGTGTTTTTAAACTGGTCTATTCCTGCAAGTGTGATAAACACTTGAATGCATTAAATTCACTTGAGGGCCCTTTGATTAGATTACTTGATAGTTCACTTTAGGGCTTCTGATTGGACTATGTCAGTGCGGCATGACTCAGGTTGAGACCACCTTCTTGCAGGGTCTGATATAAATATGTACACAAGCAGAGGAAAAGGAAGCCACCATATTTGATACTGTCATGTGAGAGAGAATTAGAATATTAATTAAGCACGAAGCCCAAAGAGGCTAGGCCCACAGAGCAGCTTATAAAGAGATGAGACCTGCTGTATGCTTGATATCTTACAGCTGAACCTGTGAAGAAAGCAGAACAGCCAGGAGAATGATATAGGAAGCCTGGTAAGTGACAAGCCCTATGCCTGTGTGCCCTCGGCTGAACTCAAACCTCAGCAGGCATCAGTGGCCATGGTGCCAGAAATGAATTCTGTTGATAATATATTATTTCTTGATTAAAAAAACTGTTACAGAATATTTAGAAAGGAATATCCTGACTATGAGAATAAACAACTATTAATAGGAAATTTTCTTTCATCAAGCATCATATAACTTAAAATAGATATGCTAGAAGCATCCCTTCATAAGGAACCAGACAAATAAGACCACTCTCACCAACTTCTTTAGGAAGCATAGTGGAGTAAGAAAAGGGAAATAAACATATATGAATGGAAATGAAGAAATAACACTTTCATTAGCAACACATATAACTTTGATTGAGAAAGTTAAAAAAAAAAAAAAACCTGTGTAAATATGCTGAGAATCCTAATTGAATCAAGTTTGGCAAGGCAATTGGATTCAACAAATCAATAAAGTAATATGAACTATTTATAAAATAGACACAAAATATAGGATATGAATATTTAAAAAAATTCACAACAGAATGAAATATAAAGTAACAGAGATTTGCCAGATTTTGTGGAAAAAATAAATGTTTCATTGAGCGTTCTTAAATATTTAACTGAAATAATGGAGAGATAGACCATATATATGTACTGGAAGACTGAACATTATAACATAGTCACATATATTCATTGGATGAATGACACCTGCAGAAAAAACCATGCAGATTTTCTACTGTAGAAATTGACAAGTTTGCCCTAAAAGTCATGTTAAATCCAAAGAGTATAAATATTCCTAAGTAATAAAAAGTTAAAAGGATTTCCTAAACAGATATTCAAGTCAATTTATAAAGTAATAATAAGTAAAGATTGTGGCAAAAAGGCAAAAAAAAATGACAAATATGCAGCAGAATAGACAGTGTATATATGAACACTCAGATGACAGATGCAACAAGGAATTACAGTGGGAATTACATTCCTTCTACTCAACCTGCTCAAAATCAACTTTAAGTTGATTAAATAATGAAATGAGGAAATCAGTATTAAAATAAATTTGAAGATCTCTTCAGAAAGTTAAAAGAATGTTTTAGAAGGAGTAGGAGGATGAGAAGAAGCATGAGGAGAATATAAAGAAGAAGAGTAGATGGAGAGAAGTGAATGTGGCTCAGGCTACTGGGCTCCTGCCTACCACATGGGAGGTTGCTGGTTCCCATTCCAGAGCCTCGTAAAGAAGACAGATGGCTGGCACAACAGGAAGGTGGAGCAAGCTGACACAACAAGAGACACAAGAGGAAAAAACATAATGAAGAGACACAACAAAGCAGGGAGCAGAGGTTCCTGGTGCCTCCAAAAGACAGCGAGTTGATGCAACTGGCAGGCATGGCAAGCTGATGCAACAAGATGACACAACAAGAGATGCAGGGAGGAAAAACATAATGGGAAACACAACAAAGCAGGGAGCAGAGGTGGCTCAAGCAATTAGGATCCTCCCTTCCACATGAGAGGTACTGGGTTCGACTTCCGGTGCCTCCTAAAGAAACAAGGAAGATGAACAGACACAGCAAATGGAAAACAACAAGGGGGTGGGGAGAAATAAATAAATAAAAGAACTCATTAAAAAAAAAAGGAGTAGAGTCCGGAGGAGGAAAAGATAAAAATATGCAAAAGGTAAACATACTTGTGAATGTAATTGCAATATATGAAGGTTTTTTTTTCTCAAGAAACAACAAATGGTCACAGAATTAGACATAAACCATGCAAAAATATGTGTAACTTTTCAAGCTTAGATAGGAATTTTTAAGAAAAGGAAGCACAGATATGTTGTTTTACACATGACAGTATATTCTGCATCATTGGTATGAGGAAAATATAAAGTGCATCCACCTGGAACTGCCACATATTCAGCAGTTTGGAAAAAATGTATCTGGATTCACCAAGTATTGGTGATAATATGGAACAAAGAATATGTGGAAATACTGTTTGTGTGTGTGTTTAACTTGCTACAGTTTCTCTGGAAAACCATTAGATATTGTATTAGAAAACTAAGACTATTTTACATTACAGTAAGAAAAATAAACTAAATTTTTGCTAAGAGCAACAAAGCTTTTCTAATTATGACATGTCAATTTTGTGTTGGCTATGATTTGATCCACAATTGATGCCCACATTCTTTTCCCACATATTATGCACAATCTTTTCCCAGGATATTGGAGCAGCCTGCACATGAGATGTTACTTGTTCTCATGGCAGAAGAATAACATGTTTTAAAGAATTTCTCATATGTTGGCTATTAAACTCACAATCAGAGAGAGAAACATGGTAAACTCTAGTATCCTTCCGTGTTTACATTAAGACCATTTTTATAATTACTAAATGAAGTCTGAATGTGATCTGGGATATATTAGATTCTATCGTATGCAATTAACAATATATCGATAGAGTACACTGATGACTATTGGCTAAATTTAGAGTGTTAAAGTTTCTTCAACAAAGGAACCTAATATTCATTAATATGTATTCATTTACTTGAAGTTACTGTTAAAAACTTGAATTGCAGTTGGGCATGACTCCTGAAATATTTGGATTCTCATTACATCAATATTGATTACCTAAAAGGTACAAATTTCCATAATATGAAAGAAACATATAAACACCTATTACATATTCACCTCCTTATCTATTAATGTAATACTATCCAATATTTAATGAATATATAGTACCCTTCCAATAATCATTTACGTACAGCATTGTCTATCCCTTTCTCTTTTTATAAAATATAAGTTCCAATTTCAAAAAATCCATACCAAAAATGCAACCACTTCCACGTGCTTTCCTTGAAGGATACCAAGTCAAGAACAACATATATATTTTTCAAATATTGATTATCATTTCTCTAAATGTAAGTGACATTAAATTAATTTGCATATATGTGGTATGAGTACAGAAATAAATCAATGCAACCAAATAAAGTACACAGCTACAGAAAAGCTCATTTAGGAACACAATATATGATAAAGGTATTGAATGTTAGTCTATGTACTTCAGTTAATGGTGACTGGACAGCTGGGCATTCATTGGCAATAAAAGGAATTTCACTTCTTCCTTTCACTCTGCACAAATGATATAGTATAAGGACAACAGATGAAAGTCAAAACTATAATGGCTTAGATACTAACATTGGGTAATATTTTCAGGATACCAGCCTAGGTAAGTATCTATCATATAGAAGTAAAACACAAACTACAATGGAAAATATTGATTATATTTGAACTAAGAGTGTTTGTTCCTCCAAGATTTAGAAAAACTCAAAATTTTATGGAACAAACTGGGGGAATGTACATGTCATAAAAAATGAAGACAGGAATATCCCAGAAGAGAATTCCAGATTTACTTTAAAGTACATTAAAACTTAAAAACGCACGTATACAGAAACTAATCATGAATTCTACTGAAGTCTAATGAATCCCCTTTATTTCTGATGTAATCTCAAGCTTCTTTAAAAATAAAAAACAATAAAAGAAATAGAAAAATATGATCAGGACTATACCAAAAAAAAAAAAGATTGAATCATAAGTCAAAAACATGATTAGAGACTAGGTTAGGGAGTTATTAATAAAATAATGGCAGATTAGGATCCTCCAAAAGCCTTTTCACCTACAGAAACACTGGAAGTGTGAGCACAACCTGTCAGAATCAACTTTAATTAAAGTAAAGAAAATACTCAAAGATTTAAATCAACCAGGCAAATATTCAAGCAGAAAAGGTCACTAATAGTTGCCCAAAGAGGCTGAGAATGCACTCTCTGTCCTCCTGCCCTCTCAGGGTGGGGATGGAATCACAAATGTGCCCAACAGTCCAGCCCCTGCTGGCTGAAAGCTGCTGCAGTTGCCTGGAGATGCTGAGGGTCACTGTCCCTTCTGCCTTGTCAGGGCCAGGGATGGAACCACAGGAGTGTCCAGCAATATAGTCCATTGTGGGCTGAAAGCACTTGTAATTGCCGAGTTTGAGGTTGAGGAAACACTGCCCCCTAAGATCCTACTGGGGACAGAGATGTATCCACAAGCTTGCTCAACAAACTGGTCTGTGATGGCCAAAATTGGCTACAGTTGCCCGGAGAGGCTGAGGGCACACTCTTCCTCCTCCTACTCTATCAAGGGTGAGAATGGAGCCAGAGATGTGTACAAGCATCTGGTTCACGTGGGTTGAAAGCACCTGTAGTTATCCAGAGAAGACAGGGAAACCCCAGCCCCTCCTGTCCTATTGGGGGTGGGGAAGGAGATGCAAATATACAATACTCATACATAGTGTTAATAGACAGTGTATGAAAAAATATTCCAAGTATATGCTATGGGCCATAGTTAGTGGCAGTAGTCTGATCATGTTCTTTCATAATCTGTAACAAATATTCCACAACAATATAATGTGTTGGTGGAGGGGTGAAGTTTGGGAATTCTGCACATTATGCATCATTTTTTGTAAGTCATAATTTCACATATATATGTATATAAGTATATCTATCTATCTATCTAAATTTATCTATCTATCTATCTATATATACATGTCACTTAAATATTATAAGAGAGCATTGAGGCATTTTAAGCTAGCCTGACCCTATCCACCTCCCCTGTGTGGCAGTGGTATTGATTATGATATCCAAATTTTCACTGTATTAACCTGGTTTAAGGGAACAGAGTGAACTGTGATATCAAAGATTTGTGCTTTTCTATTTTGATCTATCTGGGGGTTCCTCAAAGGTCGCAAGCAAAATGCTTGCCTTTGTTTTAACAAATTCATATCCCTTAGAGTGTGGAAAAGTGGATAAGCAAAGGGCATTCCTCAGAAACATTGACAGACAAGTGAAGAAGCCACAGCTGAATGGGACAAACTTTAACATTTAGGGGGAAATGATGAATAATCATAAAGCCTGGGGAGAAAAGCTGAGGAGTTACTTTGGGGTATAAGGACTTTTGGAAGCTTCCAGATATTACAGGAAATGTAGAAAGAAACAAAAATGCCCAGAACCAGATGTATGCTCAGAATATATATAAGAAAAGCGTAAGCTTTCTCTTCGACAGAGATTTAATTTTAGCTCTTATTTGTATTTTGATTCATTTGAGGTAAATTTTGCCTGTGATGAGATTACATGCTTAGAAAAATCTAGCTTCCTTTCTTGAGTGTGGATATTCAAGTGCTCCAGCAACATTTCTTGAAAAGTACATTCTTTTCCCATTGAATATTGTTGGTAACTTTGTTGAAAATAAGTTGACCACAGATGCATATCTTGATTTCTGGACTCCCAATTCTATCCCATTGGCTTCTTTCTATTTTGATTACTGTATCTTATCGTAAGTTTTGTATTTAGAAAGTGTG
This sequence comes from Cabassous unicinctus, assembly GCA_029593785.1. Lineage (NCBI taxonomy): Eukaryota > Metazoa > Chordata > Mammalia > Cingulata > Chlamyphoridae > Cabassous > Cabassous unicinctus. The sequence goes on along the minus strand of JAQZBX010031230.1, from coordinate 8,671 downwards.
AGTCCACCAGCTTCACTTTTTTCCATAATATTATAAGGGAAATAATTACTCTTACAGTCTGTCAGTTTGACTCATTAAGGTACACCTTCAACACTTTAGTCTGTTTACAAATATGTCTTTACCTTCATTCCCTGCTTACATTGAACCAAAAATCCTTTATCATTGATTAATTGATGGGTTGAATTGTGTCCCAAAAATATATGTTCAATTGCTAACCCTGTTCAAGTTCTGTGAATGTAATTACATTTGATACAGGGTCTTTGAAGATGTGATGAAGTTGATGCTAAACTGAAATAGGGAGGACACTAATCGAATAGGACTATTGTCCTTATAAGGAGAGGGAATTTGTACTCAGCCACAGGCAGAGAAAAGATGCTCATGTGATTGTGAAGACAGAGATTAAAGGGCTGCAACTTCAAGTCAAGGAACAACAAAGTTGACTGAAAACCATTTGAAGTTAGAAAGAGGTAAGGTTTCTGAGGGAGCATGGCCCTGTTAACAGCTTGATTTTTGACTTCTAGGTTCCATCACTGTGAGACAATAAATTTTGTTGATTTAAGTCACCAACTATGTGATACACCTTAACGGGAGCCCCAGGTAACTAACAGATTTGGTGGGAAGTGGAAGTTTTGAGATGCTTGTTTGCCTTACAATGCCTGCTGAGGGCTCAGAAGGAAGTGAGGAGAGAAAGTGTCTATCATCTATGAGAATATATAGGTCATCATAAGCAGAATATTGCTAAAAATATTACTGTTGAAGGTGCTTCTGGTGAGGCTTCTTATGGAAACTAAGAAGGGAACATTGGAGGGAAGGTTGTACTTGTTATAAAGTAGAGGAGAGCATGGCTGAATTATATTTTGCTGGGTGGAAAGCAGAACTCATAAAGTATGGATGTGTATGTTAAGATGAGGAGGTTTTCAAATAAAATATGGAGCGCCCTGGTGTCTTCATGCTGCTTGTATTAAGGTATGCGAATGAACAGGCAAGTTAAAGAAAGAGCTTCTAACCAAATATGAACAAGCATTTGATGATTTGGAATATTCTCAAGCTATTCAGATGATGTGCTTTGGAAAGGCTGCATCAAAGGTATGAATGGGCAACAATTTTATAAAAAGTCTAACTGTGTGATTCATGGATCCAATAAAGCATCACAGGAGAAGCAAGGAATAAAGATGCTATTATCCACGAAAGATCTGTGGGGAACACTCTTGTCTGATAACTTGCACTCCTATAAATTGCAGAGACTGAAAAGTTTGTGAGAATTGTAGACCAGCAGATACACTGCCCAATAGGACTGAAAGAGAGAGACAGGAAGGAATGAAGGAAGAGTGACTCCAAGTACAGAGTCATGGCTAAAGAAGTCTGGGCTAAAGGGACCACCTCAGGCCAGGAGAGTAGGGAATCCACCCCTGGTAGGTGATGAGGACAGAGCATTGACGCACAGAGGATTATTGCCAAACCTTGAAATGTAAAGGAATTTGCCCTGCCGGTTTTCTGATTTCCTTTGAAAACGTGAACTCTTTTTCCCTCCAATTTTTCCCATTATGAAAGGGAATGTTTTACTATGTCTGTTCCACTATTGTATTTTGTAAGCAGATAATTTTCTTTTTTTATTTCATATGCTCATTGATTTAAAGGAATTTTGCCCCTTGAATCATAAATTTTGGAATAATAGTCTCTACACATGCAGAAAATCTAGTGGATATTTAACAGAGATCACATTGCTTCTTGTATCAATTTGGGAAGAATTGGCCATTTACTATGGTGAGTCTCCCAATTCATGAACATGACACTCTCCATTAATTTATATAGTATTTATTTCATCAGTGTTTTGTAGTTTTCAGCATATTATTCCCATATATATTTTGTACATCTTTTGTTTTAAAATTCAGATGGAGAAAGAAGAAATGAGAAGCAGCCAAAAAGCTGGAAGACAATGGAACCCAGTGAAAAAAGTAAAAGAAACCACCATGTAGATGGTCATGTAACAGAATTTCTCCCTCCCATTGTTTGTGAAATTGCTGTCATTATTTCATTTATCCACATGCTATACTAATTATACATTGTTACTATTGTGAATTTAAACAAAAATTATAATTTTTATCAACTAATAAAGAATAAAATATTGTATTTTACCTACATTTATTACTTCTATGATGCTGTTCCTTTACTTTTGCTAATCCAATTGCCTGGCCTATATCATTTTCCTGCTTCATGAAAAACTTATTTTAATATTTATTGATGAGAAGTTCTGTTGGTGATGAACAGACTCAGGTTTTGTTTGTCTGAAAATGTATTAAATACTCCTCCAATTTTAAAAGATTATATCAGTGGATAGGGAATTATGGGTTGCATTTTTTAAAGGAAATACTTTTAACATTTCATTACACTATCTTCTTACTTACTTGGTGTATTAGTTAGGGTTCTCCATAGAAAACAGAAACAATATGATATATTATATATGTAAATGTTAAAATTTTTATTATAGGAATTTGCTCACCCAACTCTGGAAATTGGCAATGATGAATTCCAGACCACATGGGGAAAACTCAGTGAAGGTCCTGCTGAACTCCCCAGAAGTGGGCTTACTGAAGTAGAGATAAAAATTCTTTCTGACTTCTGAAATCCTCTGTTTTTGCTTTAAGGTATGCAACTGATTGGATGAGGAGATTCTTCTCATTGGTGAAGGTAATGTCCTCTGTTGGTTGTAAATGTAATCAGTCCTAGATACAATAAACTGAAAAATGATTTAAATCTAAGAAATACACTAACAGTAACAAGCAGGCCAGTGATTGCTTCACAAAACAATGGACAGTGTAACCTAGACAAGCTGATGCATGAAATTATCCACCACAGTCTGTCTGATGTCTCCTTGGTACCCTCCTTACACCCTCCTTACTCTTTACTTAATCTCTATATAAACACATTAACAGTTATACTTTTGCCTAACCTAATTAAATTGCCTTGTATACAACCAGAAGCATACTCAACATTTCCCCGGAAGAAGATACAAGTCCTTAGGTGATATTCAAATTTATCATTGATATGCTTCAACTTAAATACCATGACATAAGGCTATAAAAACTTAAGTTATACAGCAAGGGGATAAGAGAAGGAATAAAACAAAGATATACGCTTTATATATATATAAACATATTCATAACAAAGAAGTATAAAATGCTCATTACCATCATAGACCTCATTTCTGCAACTCACCAAGTGGCTAGTGCAGTCAGATCAAACTTTACCTTAGAAAGGATATCTCCCTATGTCCCACATTATTGGATTCCTATAACTTTCACTAAGGTGGAAGGGCCCTGATATTTTGTTAGATTTCTCTCTTAACCACAAATGACTTAACAAATATAGAGTAATTGGTACTTCTTGCTCACTAAGTTCAGTGAGCACAATGTTATCAATATAATGGACACATGGTATCTTGTGGAAGGGAAAGATGATCAAGGTTCTTGCAGACTAGATTATACCATGGAGCTTGAGAGTTAATATACCCCTGCTGTAGATAATGGAGGTATACTGCTGCCTTGACAGCTGAAATAAAACTGTTTCTATTGGTCTTTATTAACAGGTATTGAGAAAAAACATTTGTCAGCTCAAAAGCTTCATACCAGGGTACCTAGGAATGTCTTGATTGTCTCAAGCAATGCTATCACACCAAGAACAGCAACTGTGATGGAAGTCACCACTTGATTAAGTTTATGAAATTCCACTGTAATCCTACAAGACTCCTTAGTTTTCTGTGCAGGTCAAGTGGGGGAGCTGAATGGGAATGTGGTGGGCATCACCACCCCTGCATCCATCAAGTCCTTCATAGGGACACTGCCATCTGCAATCCCTCCAAGAATGTGGTATTTCTTTTGGTCTAATATGTTGCATGTTAGAGGCCTTCCTACCATAATAACTCACACTCCACAGATCAGGGAATCTATGTGGGGATTCTGCCAGTTGCTAAGTATGCCTATTCCAAGTATACATTCTGGAATTGGGGATATAAGCAAAGAATGGATACAGGACCCACTGGACCAACTTTGTGACAGACCTGATCTAAAATTCTAATGATCACCTGATGTCCATTAGCTCCTACCCTAAATTTTGGACTCCAGTGATATTTTGGATCTTCAAGATTTAAAGTCAATTCAGAGCCAGTGTTTATTAATACTCAAAATGTCTGAGAATTTCCATTTCCCCAATGCACAGATACCATGGCAAAAAGCCATTAAGTGCCTATAGGATGGGCAGAAGATAAATTATATAAATGCTTCATTCAAAGGATTTGGGGTCTGTAAACTTTGTCAAGTACGGAAATTGATTGAGGGGTCATGATTTTGTGTGTGTGATTCAAGTTAGATTTTATTTACCTGAATTATAACACTTCTGATTACATGGATCAAATAAGAAATTATTATATGGCCTACCTATTTTAATTCTAGCTTCTCTATGATCAACAAGTCAATGCCATAGGACTCTGTCAGACAGATTATTCTGATTTCCACTATGACTCTACCCTCCATTATGATAGACAAGCCCATCTTTTATTTGGTGATAAATGCCCCCAATTTGCTACCACCAACACAGGATTTGGTCATTCCCATTGGTTTGGAGGATCCAAGTTCATGGAAGAAGTTCCACTAGTAATACCTAATCTACAAAAAAAGAGCAACCAAGTTCTTCAGGGTATAAGGAGATTCTCTAACAAATTTACTCCTCACAGTATTGATGAACTGTTAGGTAAAGAAAGTTAAGGAGATACAGGTTAGTTAAAGTAGGTAAAATGACTCTTCGCATTTCTTTCTTTGTTGATTCTCCCAACACAGGAGAGACCAAGAGCAGATGGCTTCAAAGGGGAATTTTATCAAACAGTCCAATAAGAATTAATATCTGTCCTGCTCAAACTCTTCCAAAATTTGAATAGGATGGAGCACTCCTGAACTCATTCTATGAGGCCAAAGCATGCATTCATGCATTCACATTCCCCATAGAGGGAAAGAATAAAAGCTTTCCCTCTAAGATCAGGAACAAGACAATGATGTACACTGCCACCTCTGTTAGTCAACACTGTTCTGGAAGTTTAGCCAGAGAAATTAGGCAAGAAAATGAAATAAAAGGCATTGAAATTGGAAAGGAAAAAATAACTTTCCTGATTTTCAGATGACATAATCCAATATACAGAAAATCCCAAAAAACCCACAGAAAAAAAGCTACCAGCACTAATAAATGAAATCAGCTAAGTGGCAGGGTACAAGATCAACACTCAAAATTCAGTAGTGTTTCTATATACTAGCAGTTAATACTCAGAAGAAGAAACCAAGAAAAACTCGATTCACAAGAGCAACGAATGAATTTATTATCTGGAAACAAATTGAACCAAGAATGTAAAGGACATGTCCACACAAAATTACAAAACATTGCTACAAAAATCAAGAAAGACCTAAATGAGTGGAAGGACATTTGTGTTCAAGGATTAGAAGACTAAGCATTGTTTTTGATTTGTATTTCCATAATGGTTAATGTTTCTGAGCATCTTTTCATGTGCTATCTGGACATCTGTATATCTTTCTTGGAAAAATGTCTAATCAAGACATTTGCCCATTTTTTCATGGGCTCATGTGTCTTTTTATTGTTGAACTGTGGAATTTCTTTATATATTCTGGATATTAAACTCTTACCCAATATGTCTGTATTAGTCAGTCAAAGGGGTGCTGATGTAAAATACCAGAAACCTTTTGGCTTTTATAAACAGTATTTATTTGGGGTAGAAGCTTACAATTACCAAGCCATAAAGCATAAGTTTCTTCCCTAACCAAAGTCTGTTGCCATGTGTTGGAGCAAGGTGGCTGCCAACATTTGCCAGGGTTCAGGTTCATGGGTTCCTCTCTTCCTGGGGCTCCATTTCTCTCTGGGCTCAGCTTCTTTGTTTTCTCCATAAGATCAGCTGTAGAATATGAGGCTCTCTAGCCTTTGCCTCTCTCCACAAGGCCAGCTGTGACCTGTCAGGTGAATGGCTTATCTCTTTCCCCAGGGTTTTCGCTCCTTCCTCAAGAACAAGCTCCTCTGTGTACATATTTCCAGGGGCTCCAGCTCAAAAACTCCAGCATCAGAACTCCAACTCTGTCTTTTGTCATGTCTTTTATCACCCTACAGATGTGGCCCAATCAAAGCCCTAATGATAACTTAATTAAGTAAAAGTAAAACCTCTAAATACAATACAATCCAATACATCCAGAGAAAAAGACAAGTTTACAAACATAATACAATATTTCTTTTTGCAATTCATCAATAATATCAACGTGCTACACTCCACCCTCTGAATTCCAAAAAGATGATTACAATATTGAAAAAAAAACACCTTAAATTAGTAACAATGCTCTGTACAAAATAATATCAGTCAGTTTAAAGAAATACAGTTTTTTCTCAGAGCAAAGTCCTGTCTGCTGTAGATCTCTGAAACTTACAAAACTATTTATCTGCTTCTAATACACAAATGGACAAAGGATACACATTTTCATTACCATAAGGAGAAATTAGGAAGGAAAAATGAGTCATGTGTTCTCTACAGTTCAGTAAACCTGCAGGGCAACCTCCATTCAATTTCAAAGTCTGAGAGTCATTCTTAAGATGATGGTTTCTTCTCCATGGGGTCTTATGTGGACCCACACTTTCCACAGGCTTGCTCAATGGCCATTTTCCTGGTTACACCTTCACCAAGCATCTGGGTGTTGATCAAGCTCCAGACCTCAACCACAAAGAGCATTGGGATGATTTCCACACCTTACCCAATCTTTGGGTTAGAGACTTAACCCCCCCTAGTAGAGTTAAGTGAAGGCAGCATCCTCCCTAACATTTGGCATACAGGTTCAACCCTCTCAGAGCAATGAGTTTACCACCTGGCCTTCCCTAATCCATGGGGGACAGGTCTGCCCCTCTCATACTTATGGGACATTGATCTCAACCTCCCTAATCCTTGAAGAATGTGCTCCACACTATCTGTACCCTGGGGCAGGAAAACTTTCCCCAAACATTGTGTGGGAACATCCACCCTCTTCAACTGCTGAGGCACCTCACCCTCTCTGTACACATGGGTGTGGTTCCTCTCTTGGCCGAAGGTAATATCTTAATTTCAGATATCAGTTTCCATGGTTTTCTTCTTAAAGCTTTTTCTCCTTCAATCTCTCCTTTCCATGTCCCTTTAGTCCAAGTTGACAGTGTTTTTGATCATACAGTGCTCTCAAAAAGCTTGTTGGTTTAGCATGAAAGAAGCAGGGGCCCAAGCCATCAGACAGTAAGACTTTCCATAAGTCTTTCCTAGATAACTGCATCTTCCATCCTGATTTACAAGTTTCAAGTTTAGTTAAGTCCTTAAATGGGACACTATCATCTGGGAGCTTGACTTCCAGAGGCTTGGAATTTCCAGAATCAGTTTCTGTTTTCTTTGTGCCCAATAGTTCAGTCCTCATCTTATCTCTATCTTCTAACATTTTGCTATAAACTGCAAGGTGAAGCCAAGCCACATTCTCCAAGTTTACTTTGGAAAGTACTTCAGTTAAATGCCCATGCTTGCCATTTTCAAATTTCATCTTCCATAAAACACTGGGAGTTAATCTTGCTAAGTTCTTTGCAACCTTAAAACATGGATCACCTTTCCTCCAGTTTCCAATAACAGTTTCATCACTTACTTCTAAGGCATCGCAAAAAGTCTCTTTAGTATCCATCTTACAATTATTTCCTTCTAAGGCATTACCAAAAATAACTTTAGGCTCCATGTTGCTACCAGTAGTCTCTGTAAAGCAATCTAGGCCTTTTCCATCCAACATCTCAAAATCCCTCCAAAAAATACTCTTTACCCATTTACAAAAACTTTGCAGCACTTTGGTAATTGCAAAAGAAATACCCCACTCCCAGTACCAAATTCTGTATTAGACAACCAAAGGGGTGCTGATCCAAAATACCAGAAATATGCTGGCTTTTATAAAGGATATTTATTTGAGGTAGAAGCTTATAGTTTCCAGGCCATAAAGCATAAGCTACTTCCCTCACCAGTCAATTGCCCTATGTTGGAGCAAGATAGCTGCTGACATTCAGCCTTCCTCTTCCTCTTAAGGCTCCATGGCCAGGCTCTCTATGCTCTGTTTCTCTTCCCAGGGCTCCATTTCTCTCCAGGGTCAGTTGTAGACTATCAGGCAAATGGCTCATCTCTTTTCCCAATGCCTTCTCTCCTTCCTCATGACCAAGGTCCTCTGTCTGTTTACTTCCCAGGGCTCCAGCTCAAAAACTCCAGCATCAAAACTCCACCTCTGTCCTTTGCCATGTCTTTTGTCAGTGAGTCCCCAGCCACCATGAGTGGGGACTCAACAACCTACTGACACGGCCCAATCAAAGCCCTAATCATAATTTAATTAAGTAAAAGTAAAACCTCTGAATCCAATACACTCTAATACACCCAGAGGAAAAGACCAGTTTACAAACAAATCCAATATTTCTTTTTGGAATTCATCAATAACATCACACTGCTATAATGTGGTTTCCAAGTATTTTCTTCCAACTTGTAGGTTATCTTTTCCTTTCAGGCTAAAATCCTTTGAGGTGCAAAAGTTTTTAAGCTTGAGGAAATCCCACCATTTATATTTTTCTTTTCTTTTCTTTTTTTTTAAATTTT
>JAQZBX010031229.1:0-26432 GCA_029593785.1 Cabassous unicinctus | reverse complement strand
CTGGCCCTTCGGCACGTCTCGTCTTGGCTTTCCTGTGTCACCCTCCTGCTACCTCATGATCTTGCTGCATGGTTAGGCGGGGCCTGGCGGCTCACCGGCTCGCAGGGCCTGACAGGACGCCTGCGCACCTTCTATATTTTTTCTTTATTTTACCGGGAGGTCCCGGGGATTGAACCCAGGTTCCTCCACGTGGGAAATGGACACCCAACTACCTGAGCCACATCCACCCCCCTGGTGCTTGGTATTAATCCCATGGTGCTTAGAGAGAGGCTTAGAGAGAGGCCACATTTGAGTAGCAAGGAAGTTTTCAGGAGGTGACTCAGGCAATAGTTATTATTTAGGCTAAGTTTCAGTTTTACAAGAATAAGGTTCATAAGTACAAGCATTAATACTGAAGGCTTTATGTATCAATCTGTTTTCTTTTATTACTGCCTATGTGCTTTAGAGATTCTTGTCACTCTTTTTGAGACTGTAGCAAGACTCCCCAGGATGGGAGTTTAATATTTTGTTGTTTATTGTGTGGGTCTCCACCCACTGAGATAACACCCTATGATAACATGAACACATTCATATTCCATAGAGGCATGCCCCAGGTACACCTTTCTCCACACATCTCCTTACCACTGACACCCTGCACCAGGGACTCTCCCCTGCCATAGATGCTGACAGAACACTTGTGAGATTCTTGATGACTGTTTCAGTCTCTTTACTCATGATTGGTTTGTTAAGGTTTTCTCTTTCTTCTAGGGTCAGTGTTTGTTGTTCACGTGTTTCTAGGAATTTGTCTATTTTGTCTTTGTTGTCTAGATTGTTGGTATACAGTTGTTCATAGTGCCTTTTATGATCCATTTCATTTCTGAGGGGTCAGTGCTAATATCCTCCCTACTTCTTCTATCTTTTTTTCCTTTGTCTGTCTAGCTAAGGGTTTGTCGATTTTGTTAATCTTGCAGAACCAACTTTTGGTTTTGTTGATTCTCTCTATCATTTTGTTCTCAATTTCATTTATTTCTACTCTGATCTTTATTATTCCTTTCCTTTGGTTTTGTTTGGGATTAGTTTTTTGTTCTTTTTCTAGTTCCTCCAGGTGTGCAGTTAGGTCTTCAATTTTAGCTCTTCCTCTTTTTAATGTAAACATTGAGAGCTATAAGTTTCCCTCTCAGCACTGCCTTTGCTGTTTCCCACAGGTTTTTTTATGTTATGTTCTTGTTTTCATTCATCTCAAGTTATTTACTGATTTCTCTTGCAATTTCTTCTTTGACCCACTGATTATTGAAGAGAGCGTGTTGTTTAATCTCCATATATTTATGACTTTTCCCTTTTTCCTTCTGTTATTTATTTCCAACTTCATTCCATTATGATAAGAGAAAGTGCTTTTATAATTTCAATCTTTTTAAATTTATTGAGACCTGTCTTGTGACCCAGCATTTTGTCTATCTTGTAGAAGGATTCATGAGCACTTGAAAAGAATGTATATCCTGTTGTTTTGGGGTATATTGTGCTATAGATGTCTATTAGGTCTAGTTCATTTATCATTTTATTCAGCGTCTCTGATTCCTTATTTATCCTCTATCTGGATGTTCTATCCAATGCTGAGAGTGGTGTATTGAAGTCTCCAACTATTATTGTAGAGATGTCTATTTCTCCCTTCAGCTTTGCCAGTGTGTGCCTCACGTATTTTGGGCCATCCAGATTAGGTGCATACATATTTATTGTAGTTATTTCTTCTTGGTAAATTGTCCCTTTATTAATATAAAATGAGAATCTTCATCTCTCATAACAGTTTTACATTTTAAAATCTATTTTTTTCTGATATAAGTATTGCTACTCCAGATCTTTTTTTAGTTACTATTTGTGTGGCATATCTTTTTCCAATCTTTCACTTTCAACCTGATAGCATCCTATGTCTGAGGTGAGTCTCTTGCAGACAGCATATAGATGGCTCATATTTTTAAAAAATCCATTCTGTCAGTCTATGTCTTTTGATTGGGAAATTCAATCCATTAACATTCAATGTTATTGCTGTAAAGGCATTACTTACTTTGCCCATTATATCTTTTGACTTTCCATTGTCACATCTTACTATTGTCTGTCTTTTTTTCCTTTAAGTTACCCTTACTAATAATCTTCATTTCTACACTCTTCTCCAAGTCTCTCACCCTTTTTTTTCCTTTCAGGCTGTAGCACTCCCTTTAGTATCACTTGTAAATCTGGCCTTTTGGTAACATACTCTCTCAGTTTTTGTTTGTCTGTGAAGATTTTAAACTTACCCTCATTTTGAAGGACAGTTTTGTCAGATAAAGAATTCTTGGCTGGTAGTTTTTCTCTTTCAGCACCTTAAACACATCATACCACTTTCTTCTTGCCTCCATGGTTTTTGATGAGAGATCGGCACTTAGTCTTATTGAGGTTCCCTTGTATATGATGCATTGCTTTTCTCTTGCTGCTTTCAGAATCCTCTTTTTATTTCTGGTATTTGTCATTCTGAATAATAGGTGTCTATTCAGACTTATTCTGTTTAGGTGTGTTGCCCTTTTTGGATATTGATATTTATGTCTTTCATAAGGGTTGGGAAGTTTTTGGTCATTAGTCCCTCAAATATTTTTTCTGCCCCTTTTCCATTCTATTCTCCTTCTGAGACACTGATAACACATATGTTTGTGCATTTTGTGTTGTCATTCAATTCCCTGAGCCTTGTTCCATTTTTTCCTATCCTTTTCTCTTTCTGTTCTTGTGTCTGTTCAAGTTCAGATGCTCGGTCCTCCAAGCCACTTATTCTGTCTTCCATCAATTCAAATCTGCTGCTATATGCTTCTAATGTATTTTAATCTCATACATTGAGTCTTTCATTCCCATAAGCTCTGTTATTTTTCTTTGCAGCCTTTCAAATTGTTCTTTATGCTCATCCAATGTCTTCTTGATATCCTTTATCTCTTTGGCCATATTTTCCTTCAACTCCTTGAATTGATTTAGGAGATTGGTGTGATTATCATTGATTAGTTGTCTTAAATCCTGTGTCTTGTCAGGATTTTGGGTCTGATCTTTTGGCTGTGCCAACTTTTCCTGTTTCTTAGTATGGCTTGCAATTTTTTCTGATGTCTAGGCGTCTGAATATGTTGGTGAGTTTACTCTGATGGTCAATTTCTCTCTCTTACCTAGTGGTTTGTTTCATGATTCTTCTTTGGTTTTTGGTTCAACTTATTCTAAGCCTTTAAATTTGCCCAGATTAAGTTATCAAAACAGAGCCAGGGACTCACAAATGGTGTGCAATTTTGCTCCAAGGTGCTGGGCTGAGAGACTCCTAAGAGTGGTTTTTCTCCTTGCAGTTTCCTGGCTGGCCAAGAGATGGCGCTCATTGGTGAATCTTTCCACAGAAGTGTTTCTTTCAACCTCCACTTGGCTGTGATTCTGGTGAATCTCAACCAGAGCTGAGATTCAATGCAGGCTCTGTGGGCCAAATTCACTGAAGTGAAACCACTCTCTGCCCTCAGCACCACACTCCTTCTTCTCAGGGAGGAAGACATCTATTCCCCTCTCAGTTAGCTGCAGTGAGCCAGGGTTTTATCCAGGCTCTTCATCTTGAGGGTGGAGGATGGGTGCTGTTCCCGGCTGCGGGGGTTAGAAACTCATGGTTTTCATTTCACCTTCTTCATTTCTCTGTCCTTTACCCTCCTGGAGAATGCACAACACTCTCCTGGTCTACATATCCCCAAAGCAGCTCCCTTGGACAGCTTTTTTCTGTTCCTCTGTTGTTTCTTGAGAGAGTTGAGCCCTGCCTACCTGCTATGATACCATCTTCTTGAAAGTCCTATGTATATTCATTTTTAAGTATGCTATATCTTTTTTATTCTGTTTTTCTTAAATAACCTATTTATTTTAGAATAATTGTACTTTTGAAGGTAGTACAGAGTTCCATATACATCATACCCACTTTCATCTATCATTTATATTTATATTTATTCCTGTCATTACCCTAATTGAAGAACTTTAGTTTTTCCTGTGGTTTCAATTTATTGTCTATTGTCCTTTCCTTCCAATCTGCAGAACTTTCTTTAGCATGTCTTGTAGGGCCAGTCTAATGATGACAAACTCCAGCCTTTGTTTATCTGGTAATGTCTTAATTTTTCCTTCATTTTAAAAACTGTTTTGATGGATATAGAATTCTAGGTTGGCAACTTTTTGCTTTCAGCACTTTAAATATTTCATCCTACTGCCTTTTTGCTTCCCTGGTTTCCAATGAAAACTTGGCAGTTCATCTTATTGAGACTCCCTTGTATGTGAACTGTTTATTCTCTTTTGTGGCTCTCAGAATTCTCTCTTTATCTTTGGCATTCCACAGTTTGATTATAATATGCTAGATAATGGGTCTATTTGGGTTTTTCCTGTTTGGAGCTCATTGAGCATCTTGGATGCATATTTTTTGTCTTTCATTAAATTTGGGAAGTTTTCAGCCATTATTTCTTTGAAGATGCTCTCTGCCCCTTTCTCTCTTTCTTCTCATTCTGGGACTCCCATGATGTATATATTGGTGTGCTCAATTGTGCCCCACAGGTTCCTCAGGCTCTGTTCACTTTTCTTCATTCTTTCTTCCTTCTGTTTCTCAGAGTGGTTGATGTAAATTATCTTATCTTCAAGTTCACTGATTCTTTCTTCTGACTTCTCCCATTTGTGGTTGAATCTCTAGGAAAATTTTAATTTCTTTACTGTGGTCTTCAGCTCTATTTGGTTACTTTCCTATAATTTCCATCTCTTTATTGATATTCTCTTTGTGTTCTTCTCTTCTTTTCTTGATTTTCTTAAGTTCTTTGTACATGTTTTCCTTTAGGTCTTTGAACATATTTAGGACCATTTTTTAAAAAGTCTTTGTCTCATTTCCCAGTTCTGGTCCTTCTCATTGATGGTTTCTAATGCTTAACTGTTCTCCTTTGCCTGGGTCATCACTTCCTCTTTCTTTATTTTGAACCATTTTTGAAACCTGAACATTTTGATATTTTAATGAGTTATCATGCTAATTTAGAATCTGAGGTATCTGTCCCTTAAATTTGTATCCAGCTAGAGTTATGACAAAGCTTTCCTTGAATGTCAGAAGCTAGCAATAATAAAAGGGAAAAAAGAAAATGCCTTTTCAATCCTTTCCCAGGCTTTGAAGACTGACCTGTGCTACTGCTCTTCCTTCAGAGCTTATCCATGCAGCGAGTTTAGAGAATAGCTCCATTCCAAAACCAGCAACCTTTCTGATGCTTTCTGTACGTACATCTTGTCTTAGGCATGCATGTGTGGCCCTAGGAATTCCCCCATGTACACAGTTCTGAATATCCCCTCTTTCTAGGAAACTGTTTCCACAGGGTCCTGGGGACTGCTCTGCGTATCCTGTATCCTGCAATCCCTTGCCTGAGGCAGCACAACTTGACTGCTATGTGAATTCTGTGATCTGCTTTCTATATGCAGGACAAATTCTGGGTCAGAGTCCCTCAGGCTACCACCAGACAGACTGGGCCAGATTTCTGGCTCCAAGTATGTGGACAAGAGTTAGGGTGCTCCCTCTCAAACTGTGACAGGGATCTGCACTGGGAGCATGGGCTGGCTCTGTGTGGAGCAGAGCTGGTGAAGGGTGAGGGAGGGCCAGTCAGGACCCTACAAGATCTTATCATTTTTAAGTAAGATTTTCTTTGATTTTTTGATTTGGCTCTTTCCCTGTTACTATAGTCCTTTAACTGTTTTTATTTATTTATTTATTTTTTGAGTTTTGAGAAAGATGTTTCTGCTGGCTCTTGCTGGTTGTTCAAAGCTTCTGTGGGGGATGGAGCCCTGAAGTGTCTCACTGCACCATCTTGATTGAGGTCTATATTCATGTTTTTAAAATTGTGATGTGCTGCCCTAGATCCTGCTGGGGCTATTATGTAATGTTCAGTGTTATCTGTCTGAAATCTGAAATAATCTGAGATCAGAAATCCATTTTCCCGCAAGGGTTTTGGTAGAGATTGTGGCCCTGTATTGTCCTCATGGAGGGACCTCTATATATCTCTCTTTTCAAATTGTATGATCTATTTCAATGTGCTTTAATAAAAATTAACTCCTAGCATTTGGAATTTTGATGATGAAAAGATTCTTTTTTAGCTACAAATTTCTACGAGTCATAAAATTAATTGCACAAAAATATGCTTTCTTTTATTTTTGTGTTACTGAACTTAGTTTTTAACCTCAAGTCCCCATCTCCACCTGAGAGCAGAAATGTTCAGGTAAATTCAGTTAGACTACTGATTTGTCAATCATTTAAGGTTTGACTCAGTCAATTCAGGGAAATAAAACTGAAAGTCCTGTCCTCTGGCTTTTGTTCTGCCACTTCTCACGCTCTTCTTGGAGGCAGGAAACTTTAGAGGTTTCCTGATGGCCTTTTGGGACCCAGCAACTTGCAGCCCCTCTCTGCCTACACTGTTTTAACTCTGCTGCTGCCAAACCATACCGTGGCAGGAGGGGTTAAGCATATTGAATTCTGTACTAGGTTTGTTGTTTCCTTTACCTGTGCCCTGGGAAGTGAGGCTCAGCTTTCAGAATTCCCCAGATCCAATGGAACTTTTATTATTCTTCCCTCCCCACCCCCAATGGGTCAGAATAGGATTAAGGGGTCAGAATGTCCATGTCTTCTCTGATTCTAGAAAGTTTCGTTTACCAAATAATTAACTTTTATTCTCCTCTCCAACTGGCTAGTTAAGAATTCCTCTAAACTTGTTTTTGCTGCATAACCCAGTTTTTGACAATAAACAGCCACATCTTTGAGAAATGCTGTATCTGACATGGATTTATGAACATCTGCTCTGAGGCACAAAATCCATATAAGCAAAACATATATGACTGGATGTCTTTGTTCTCTGGCTGTGGTTGTTTTATTCCTGACCTTGAGGAATTAATGTTATCTGACTTAATGATAGATAAGAAAGAGAAGAGATGATAGGTGGGCTAGGTGGGGAGTACATAGGGAATATTTTAGAAGTTCATTTTTCTATAGTTGTGCATTCCCATTTAGCATCATTCAAAACCCAAAGTGCAAAAGCTGCTTCCTATGCAAAGGTAGAAGTTTTATTTATCTTTGCATAAGTGGTTTTCAAACGGGTTTCCAGAAGTAACAAGGAGAGGCTGGGTGAGTGGGGATTTCTTTCCTTCTCATCCATCTCCCCATCCCAGCTTCACACACATCACATTTGTATTTAATCAAAACAGTTCATCCTTTTATATCTTTTATATATTGTGGATCTGTATATGATGTCATTTAAATAAAGATGCTGGTAATAAAAATATTTTGAAAATCCTTGTTATACCTAAATAGGGTTATAGAAAAGAAATATTTACAGATTTTTTAAACAGTCCATTTAGGAATCTATTTTAGCTATTCTCAATCACTGCTTAGCCAGGATGAGCTTGTCTTAACAGTGGGTGAACAGTTCACCCAGAATATTTTAACATAGTGATGGAATCTCCTTAGTACTCATTTATGGTGCCTGCATATTTTGGGCTCTGGGAGTTTAATCCTTGCTCTGTGCAAAGCATTATAAAACTTGGGCTGCTTGTTTATAGAGCCTAAGGTAGAAAAGCTTTGTCATTTTTACTGCTATCTCTGTTCCTCCTGGGAGACACAGGAATAATTAAAAAAAAAAAAAGCCTTTCCCATGCTTACTTGAACATTCCCATTCTTGATGACTCAGAATAAACAGGGATAATTTGGATGTTTTGGCCAGTTACAGAGTAACTTGGTTCACACACTCCTCATTTGTCACTTGAAATTGTGTACCGATCTCCTAACTGGTTTTCCTTTGTTTATTGTTCCATGATGTTGTCCATTTTTCATGTGCCACCCTCAGTGTTCTTTTTCTAAAGTGTATATCTGCTCATGAAACTCTTAAAAAACTTTAAGGCTTAAAAAATCCTTTGTACTTTTTACAGGATATCATTCAAATGTTTTGCCTTAGAGTACAAGAGCTTTCATGATTTTCAGCATAATACCAGCAATTCACAATTACTATGTCTCCTTATGTGCTAGTCAATATGACAGGACCTTTCAATTAACCTCATTTAGCCTTCACAATAACCCTGTGAGGTTAGTAGTTTTATCTCCATTTTTCAAAATGAAAAAGCTGATCTTAGAGGGATTAAATAATTTTCCCAAAGGTAATGAATAGCATATTCTCATCTACCACTGATCTTTTCTGTGTACCCTTGTGTCCCCAAAGCACTGAAGTCTTCACTGATGCCAGAGCTGAAATATACACTATTACCTTTCATGCCTGTCTAAGTTTCCTCATGCTGGGTCCTCTGCCTGGAACAAGAAGAAACTTTGTTCACTGGTCAATCTTTAATTAAGCCTTAAAATCCATATCACATGGACTTTCTTCTGTTCTTCCATTTTGTCCCTTGTGATCCAATAATCCTTTGTGTCATATTACTGGATGGCCTAGGTATGGAAAGTGTCCTCTCTACCTCACCCCTGCCCAGGGACTATTGAGTCCATCAAAAGGTCATCATTTTAAGAAATTGAAGAAGAGTAGAATATAGAGGATTTGTGTTACTGTGGTATTCCCACTGTAGATGATCTAAGAGCTACTGAATTTCCCCTTAAAAAATTCTTTTTGCTATTTTGAGACTGATGTGTTTTCACATGAGAGAGTTGGTGCCTGTGCATTTATATGCCCCACCGAGAGATTTCTTTTATTTTTTTAGGTGTGGTTTGAATCAAGAGAACTGCCTAAAAGATCAGTTAGTTCTTTGAACTATAGTACAAGAATACCAATTATGATCCTCTGTTATTTTAATGAAAACATCAATTTTTACAGCAAAAGCACAGTTGAGTAGAAAAATAAACTAAGATCTTTGTCCAAGCCAGCAACCCCTGTATGAAACCAGGCAGTTCAGCTATAAAACCACAGTCCATAAACTACTCTTGGGTGCAGTTACAGTGTCTAAGAGGAACTAAGCAGCTTCTAAGGCATTAGCCTTAGAAATCTGACTTTGTAAAGTAATAGCAGTTGTCAAACTCCCCAAAGAATCTAAGAGTTTCTGGAGGAAACTCTTATTGGTTACTTTAAATTTCTGTGTCCTCACAGTGCCTGGCATAGCATGAAGCCCGTAACAGTATATTCAATAAATAATGTTTGGTGCCTGCCACGTGCCAGTCCCTTATCCTGGGGGATATGGCAGTAAACAAAATAGACAAAAATCTCTGTCCTTAGGTACCTTAGATTATAGTGGTGGAGACCAACTTTAAGTATATAAGTAGTAGGTGATGAATGCTGTGGAAAAAAAAAATAAAACAGGAAAGGAGAATATTAAGTGGGAGGAGAGGATGGCTGCAGTTTTAAACTGGGTTCAGGGAAGGCTCACTAAAAATTGGAGTATGGCCAAAGACTGAAAAGAAGCAAGACAGTGAGCCATGCTGATGGCTTTCTAGGTAGCAAGAAAGCAAGCACAAAAAGCCCAACAAAGAATGTGCTTGATGTGTTGTAAAACAGCAAGAAGGCCAATGAGTCTGCAGCAGGTTGGACTGGAGGTAGGAGAGGGGTCAGAAACACAACAGGGAGCCATATTGCATAGGACCCGTAACTACTGAAAAACCTTTGGTTTAGGAAGCCTGTGGGCAGTGGGGAGGGTCCTGAGCAGAAGAAATATAGGAACTGACCTACATTTTATAAGGATCAGTCTGGCTACTGTGCCAAGAATAGATTCTCGGGGGTGAGAGAGGAACCCTCTAAAGATACTTATTGGTTAATGGGTGTGGAGTCCATGGTGCTTGGGTTTGGATGTTATATGAAGGGTGGGCAGGGTTGACGGCATTCATACAATGGGATACACAAATTCCAGAGATGCCAGACCCCTGGACAAGCTGTTTAAGGATAACCCAGATAAGGAGATTCTGCTCCAGAAAATGCAATGTGATGTCTGGTGAGTATGAGCAGTATCTGCTATCTGCACTGGGGTTAAGGTAGTCAGTCCATTGGAGACCCTGAGATTTAAACAATGTGTTAAGGCTGGCCAAAGGGACAGCTGCTCAGAGAAGAGCTCTTTCTCCCTGAGTGAATAGATCAGACTTACCTTTGGGAAATTCCTGCCAGTCCTGGGTCTGAGGGAGTTTGAGAAAAATATGAGTTGGTTTTCAGGCTGTGGCTGTGGGTGGTTCCCACTAGAGAAATTATTTTTTCATTAGGACTAATGAAACTCACTATGGTGAAAGGAAATCACATGATGAGACCACAGCTCTTTCGCTGAAAGTGCTGCTAACTTCAACTGTAAAGCTGTTCATAAACTTTAAACTTGGGCCTGTGCCTGAAGGAAATAAGCCTAAAAGAAACAACCAAAATAGTAATTTTTACAGACGTGGTTTGAATTTAAAAAGGCATAACAGACAACCACCCAAGTGGTTCCAAGAAGTAAGTGGTACCCAAGAAGAAAGCAGTAGCTCAACAAACAAACAAAAAAAGCTATGAGAAGAAGATGGAATGCTACAAAGCCATTCAAAATAAAAGCTACGGTGCACTGATTCTTTTGTACACTGAGAAGTACATAATTGATTATTTAGGTGAATAATGCACAACACAAAATAAAATGTTTGTACAATTAGTACCTATATCAAATATGTGCATTCACACTGACAAATGAATTTAGAGAAATGAAAATAGAGCTTAAGCTCTTTGGGGTCTTTTATGTTAAAGAGATTCGATTATAAACATAAATATAAAAATTAAAGTCTCCAGAGGAGATGGGGGTGGGTGGGCGGTGGACATTGAAGATGTAGAATAAAGTTGCTGACTTTTGTCCTCATTTGCTATTTAGATCCTATTACTAGTCAATACCTATGCTTCACAGTCCACCCTAACATGGCCCATTTACAATGTGTTAAAAGATAGAAGAAGATGCAGGTGAGGGAAGAGCGCTTGAGTGTCAGCCTGGAAAGCCCACCAGTATAAAAGGGAGGAAATCCCCAGTTCACCTTTGTGCCTGGTCATTGATGAGTCACCTGTGGCCCAAAGATCATGTGCAGCTTGACTAGCTCCAACATATAGACTTGCCACTTGATTTTAGAAAGCTGCCTCTGGATAGCTACTTTGTAAACAAGCCCAGAAATTTACATTGTGGTTGTTAAAATAATACCAAATTTTAGCAGTGAAATTCCTATGTTTAGTAAAGATAGTGATATGTATTATAAAAAATATACTTTTTTTGATTTCCAGGAAGATGGCAGATTAGAGCAATGCAGGACTCACTTCTCTCCCAGAAAAATGGCTAGAGGACAAGCAGAAACTGCCTGGAAAAATGTTCTAGTGCTTAGAACATCAGGGGAAAGCCAGACAACACCGAGAAGAGAGAGGCAAAGAAAAAGTAAAAGACCTTTGACAGGAAAAGTCTCCTCCCTCCCAAGGCCTTTGGAAGCTGGTCTACAATGCATTACTGGGTCCATGGCCCAGATTTGAGCAACTAAACAGGGACAATTCTAAAGAGCTAGACCAGGCTCTGTCTGCCTAGAGAAGCTCACATCAAATCTTGGTGTATATTTCCATCTTTCTCTCCCATTTCTCAGCAAGCTCTGTTCTTTCCCCCATTTCCCAAATAAATCTTTTCACTGGCCTAACTAAACAAATAAAATAAAGAGCTAGAACCTGTTGAACCAAGAGTAAAAAACAGCTGTAACATACAGCCTCCCACCACTAAATAACTATGCAAGAGAGTAAACTCACCATGATAATCAGCTGCTTAGATATCAGCAAAAAATTACAAGCCATACTAAGAAAATGGAAGAAATGTCTCAAACAAAGGGACATATCAAAGCCCCAAATGAGACACAGGATTTGAAACAACTAATCAACAAGGCTCATACAAATCTCTTAAATCAAATCAATGAGTTGAAAGACAATATGACTAAAGAGATAAAGGACATCAAGAAGACACTGGGCAAGCACAAAGAAGAATTTGAAAACCTGGATAGAAAAATAACAGAGCTCATGGGAAAAAAAGACACAATAGGTGAGATTAAAAACACATTAGAGGCATACAACAGCAGACTTGAAATCATAGAAAAAAGAATAAATGATGTAGAAGACAGAACAGTTGAACTCAAAGAGGGAGAAGAACAGAGAGAAAAAAAGAATGGAAAAAATTGATCAGGGGCTTGGGGAGTTACATGATAACATGAAGCACAATAACATACATGTCATGGGAGTTCCAGAAGAAGAAGAGAAGAAAAAAGAGGCAGAAGGAGTATTTGAGGAAGTAATGGCTGAAAATTCCCGAACTCTCTTGAAAGAAATGAATTTACATGTCCGAGAAGCACAGCATACACCAATCAGAATAAATCCAAATAGACTTACTCCAAGACACATACTACTCAGAAGGTCAAACATCAAGAAAGAGAAAATTCTGAGAGCAGCAAGGGAGAAGCAAACCATCACATACAAGGGATGCCCAATAAGACCTAGTGCAGGTTTCTCATCAGAAACCATGGAAGTGAGAAGATAGTGGTATGATATACTTAGGATAGTGAAAGAGAAAAAATTTCAGCTGAGAATTCTTTATCCAGCAAAACTGTCCTTCAAATATGAAGATGAGTTTAAAACATTCATAAATAAACAGAAACTAAGAATTCATAAAAAGGAATCCAGCTATGCAAGACACACTAAAAAGAGCCCTACCGCCTGAAAGGAAAATACGGGGGGAGGGGGGGGCTTGGAGGAGAGTATAGAAGGGAAGACTATCAAAAAGGGTAACCAAAAGGGTAAAATGACAGTTGAAAATAAGATATGAAAGCAAAAGTATAAATGGGTAGAAGTGAATAATTCATTTGTAGTAAAATCATTAAAGGTGAATGGATTAAACTCTCCAATCAAAAGATATATTCTGACAGAATGGATAAAAAACATGAGCCATCCATACGCTGTCTACAAAAGACTCACCTTAGATCCAGGGATACAAATTAGCTGAAAGTAAAAGGTTGGAAAAAGATATTCTATGCAAACAGTAACCAAAAATGAGCAGGAGTAGCTATATTAATATTGGACAAAATGGACTTTAAATGTAAAAAAGTTATGAGAGATTCAGAAGGCCATAATATATTAATAAAAGGGACAATCCACCAAAAGGAGTAACAATCATAAATATCAATGCAACAAGCCAGGGTGCCCCAAAATACATGAGGCAAACTTTGGTAAAGCTAAAGGGAGAAATAGACATCACTACAGTAACAGTTGGAGACTTCAACATGCCATTCATGGAAATCAATAATAGGTGGGAAAGGGGAAAATCTACAAATTAGTGAAGGCTAAACAGCACACTCTTAAATAATCAATGGGTCAAAGAAGAAATTATAAGAGAAATTAGTAAACATCTTGAGATGAATGAAAATGAGAACACAACTTATCAAATTTATGAGATCCAGCCAAGGCAGTGCTGAGAGGGAAATTTATAGTCATAAATGCCTATATTAAAAAAAAAGAAAGAGCTAAAATCAAAGACCTAACTGAACATTTGGAGGAACTGAAAAAGAACAGCAAACCAATCCCAAATCAAGCAGAAGGAAAGAAGTAATAAAGATTAGAGCAGAAATAAATGAAAGTGAGAACAATAAACAATAGAAAAAAATCACCAAAACCAAAAGCTGGTTCTTTGAGAAGATCAATAAAATTTACAAACCCTTAGCTAGGCTAACAAAGAAAAAAGAGAGACTATGCAAATAAATTAAAATCAGAAATGAAAGGGAGGATATTATGACTGATCCCACAGAAATAAGAAGCATCATAAGAGGATATTATGAGAAACTGTGTGCCAACAAATTAGACAACCTGAATGAAATGGACACATTCCTAGAAATGCACAAACAACTTACATTGATCTACAAGAAATACAAGAACTCAACAAAACCAATCACATTTAAAGAGGTGGAATCAGTCATCAAAAATCTCCCCACAAAGAAAAGTCCAGGACCAGATAGAGTCACAGGTAAATTCTACCAAGAATTTTGAGAAGAATTAACACCAATCCTCTAAAATCTTCCACAAAATTGAAGAGGAGAGAAAATTACCTTACACATTTTATGAAGCCAACATCACCCTAATACCAAAGCCAGATAAAGATACTACAAGAAAAGAAAATTACAGACCAATCTCTCTAATGAACATAGATGCAAAAATTCTCAACAAAGTACTTGCAAATAGAATCCAACAGGATATTAAAAGAACTAAACAGCACCATCAAGTGGGATTTATTTCTTGTGTACAAGGGTGGTTCAACACAAGAAAGTCAATTAAAATAAAAGACTAATACAGTGCTGATGCAAGGTACCACAAATCTGTTCGCTTTTATAAAGGGTATTTATTTGGGGTAAAAGTTTACAGTTACAAGGCCCTAAAGAGTCCAAATCAAGGTTGCTTTCTCACCAAAGTCAGTTGCCATGTGTTGAAGCAAGATGGTTGCTGATCTTTCCCCTCTGGGCTTCCTCTCTCTCAGCTGCTTCCTCTCTGTACTGGCATAAAGCTCATTTCTTTCTAGGCTTTCTTTATCAGTCTCAGCTCTCTTCCTAAGGTCAGCTGTAAGCTATCAGGCAATTGGCTTATCTCTCCCCAGGCCCCAGGATCAAAAATGACAGAGGTTTTTCTCTTCTTGTGTGTTTTCTTGAGTGGATTTATATCATCCCACCAAGGGGGCGGGGACTCAATCTGAGTTATGCCTTACTGATATAGCCCAATCAGAAGCCCTAAATTGATTTTATCAAGTAAACTTAATCAGAGGCTTCTCAACTGAATCCGATGTAATCAAAGGGTATCACACCCAGAAGAACAGATTAGTTTGCAAACATAATCTTTCCTTTGTGGGATTCATAAAATAATCTCAAATTATCATATTAACAAATTGAAAGGAAAAAGCCACAGGATCATCTCCATCAACACAGAAAAGGCATTTGACAAAATCCAGCATCCTTTCTTCATAAAAACACTTCAAAAGATAGGAGTAGAAGGAAAGTTCCTCAATATGATAAAAGGCATATATGAAAAGCACACAGCCAACATCGTACCCAATGAAGAAAGGCTGAAAGATTTCCCTCTAATACTGGTGGTATCATAGATGAGCCCTATGCCAGCCTATAGCTGAGTTTGGAAGAAGCTGGGCCCCTGGAGCCTTAAGAGGAAAGAGGAAGGCTGGACCTTCGCAGATATTGCCAGCCATCTTGCTTCAACATGTGGCAACAGACTTTGGTGAGGAAGTAACCTTGAGTTGGACTCTTTAGGGCCTTGTAATTGTAAGCTTTTATACCAAATAAATACCCTTTATAAAAGCCAACAGATTTCTGGTACTTTGCATCAGCACCCCTTTTGGCTAACTAATACAAAATTTGGTACTGAGAAGTGGGGTGGTGCTTTTGCAATTACCAAAATGCTAGAATGGTTTTATAAAAGAGTAAGGGGTATTTTTTGGAGAATTTGTGAGCTGTTTGATGGAAAATGCTTAGATTGCTTTGAAGAGACTGTTGGTAGGAATATGGATGCTAAAGAGACTTTTGATGAAGACTTAGAAGGAAATGATGAAACTATAATTGCAAACTGGAGAGAAGGTGATCTGTGTTTTAAAGTTGTGGAGAACTTAGCAAGATTGACTCCTGATGTTGTATGGAAGGCAGAATTTGAAAATTATGAATTTGGACATTTAGCCAAGGAGATTTCCAAACTAAATGTGGAAAATGCAGCCTGGTTTCTCCTTGCGCTTATAGCAAAATGTTAGAGGAAAGAGATAAACTGTTAACTGAATTACTGGACACAAAGAAACCAGAAACTGATTCCAGAAATTATAAGCCTCTGGAAATCAAGCCCCCAGATGATAGTGCTTCAGTTGAGGAATTAACTAAACATAGAACTTGTGAGGATTGAAAATGCAGTTATCTAGGAAAGATTTGTGGAAAGTCTCTACTGTCTGATTGCTTGGACACCTGTTTCCTGCATGTTAAGCCAACAAGTTTTGTGAGAGATCTGTATGAATAAAACCACTGTCAGTCTGGATTAAAAGGGGCATGGAGGGGAGAGATGAAAGGGAAAATGGCTTTAAGAGGAAAACCATGGAAACTTAAGTCTGGAATTAAGACATCTCCTTGGGCCAAGAGGAACCCCACCCATATGTACAGAGAGGGTGAGTTTGCCCTGGCAGTTGAAGGGGGTGGATGTTCCAGCCCACTGTTCATGGAGAGTTTTGTTGCCCCAGGATACAGAGAGGCTTCATCAAATTCCCCAAGAGTTAGCGAGAGTGAGGTCAACACCCCATAGGTTTGAGAGCAGTGGACCTGTCCCCCATAGAATAGGGAAGGTCAGGTCACCAAATCATTGCTCTGAGAGGGTTGGACTTTTACCCAGAGATTAGGGAGACTGTTGCCTCTACCTCACTATACTAAGGGGGTTTAGACTCTATGCCAGAGATTGGGCAAAGTGTGGCCATTACCCCAACATTCTTGGAGGGTGAGGTCTGGCACTCAGTCGCCACCCAGATGCTTGATGAAGGTGGAACCAAGAAAATGGCCATTGGGCAAGCCTGTGGAAAGGGTGGGCCCCATGAGGCCTCAAGGATGGGAGGAAACCATCATCTTAAGAATGACTGCCACTCTTGAGAAAAAAAAAAAAAGAATGTCAGACTTTGAAATCTAATGAATTATGCCCCACAGGTTTTTGGAATTGTTGGGGACCAGTGACTCATGTTTCCCTCCCAAATTCTTCTTATGGTAATGCAAATGTTTATCTTATGTCTGTTTTTTTTTATATATAGGAAGCAGATAAATTTCACAGGTCTACAGCCAGAGGGAAATTTGCCCCAAGACAAACTGTGTTTTTTAAACTGATTGTGATGTGATTTTGTACATAACATTGTTACTGATTTAAGGAATTTTTTTCTTTTTTGTATATTGTAATTTCTTTTTTGGAATTCAGAGGTTGGAGTGTGGCAGTTTGATATTATTTGTGAATTCCAAAAAGAGATATTATGTTTGTAAACTGGTCTGTTCCTTTGGGTGTGATACCCTTTGAGTGTATTAAATCCAAAGGTTTTACATTTACTTGATTAATTTAAGATTAGGGCTTTGATTTGACCACGTTATTAGGACATACAGGATTGAATTCCCGTCCTTTGGTGGTCTATATAAACTGATGCTCACCCAAGGAGAACAGAGAAGTAGATACATAGGAGAACACAGAAAAAGACACAGCAGAGGAGAGAACTTAATTTTGATGCTGGAGCCCCAGAGAGAGAAGAGCCATTCACCTGATAGTTTACAGTTGACCTTCTGAAGAGAGCAGAGCAGCTGAGCCTGGAAAGGAAAGAGCCCCAGGAAGAGAGACAAGCCCTATGCCAGCCTACAGCTGAGATCAGAAGAAGCTGGGCCCATGGAGCCTTAAAATGAAAGAGAAACCCTGAACCCTTGCAGATATCACCCACCATCTTGCTTCAACATGTGGCAACAGACTTTGGTGAGGAACTAACCTTTAGTTGAACTCTTTAGGGCCTTGTAACTGTCAGCTTTTATACCAAATAAATACCCTTTATAAAAGCCAACAGATTTCTGGTACTTTGTATCAGCACCCCTGTGGGCTGACTAATATAACCGAGAACAAGACAAGGATGCCCACTGCCACTATGGGTATTCAACATTGTGCTAGAAGTTCTAGCTAGATAAATTAGACAAGGGAAAAAAAAAGATATCCAAATAGAAAAAGAGGAAGTAAAACTCTCACTACTCACAGGTGACATGATCCTATATTTAGAAAATTCCAAAAATATCTACAAAAAAGTACTTGCACTAATAAATGAGTTCAGCAAAGTGGTAAGATACAAGATAAACACACAAAAATCACTAATCTTTCTATACACTAGTATTGAACAATCTGAGGAGGAAATCAGGAAAACTATTTCATTTACAATAGCAACAAAAATACTGAAATACCTACAAATCAATTTAACCAAAGATGTAAATGACCTGTATCCATAAATCTACAAAACAAAGAAGAGATAAATAAATGGGAAGACATTCTGTGTTCATGGATTGGAAGACTAAATATTGTGATGATGTCAATCCTACTCAAACTGATTTATAGATTCAATAAATCAAAATTTGATACCATCAAAATTCTAAGAGCCTACTTTACAGAAATAGAAAAGGCAATTACCAAGTTTATTCAGAAGGTAAAGGGGACCTGAATAATCAAAAACATCCTAAAAAGGAAGAGTGAAGTGGGAAGACTCTCATCATCTGACCTTGAAACATACTACAAAGCTACAGTGTTCAAAACAGCATGGTATTGGAAAAAATTATTCACATTGATCAATGGAATAGAACTGAAAGTCCAGAAATAGACCCTCACCTCTATGGCCAACTAGTTTTTGACAAACCTACCAAGTCCACATTACTGGGACAAAATGGTACTGGGAGAACTGGATATCCATAACCAAAAGAATGAAAGATTACCCCTGTCTGACTTTCTATACAAGAATCATCTCAAAATGAATTAAACACCTAAATATAAAAGCCAGTGCCATAAAACTACATAAAACTAGAAGATAATGTAGGGAAACATCTTCAAAATCTTGTGATAGGTAGGGGTCTCTTAAACCTTACACCCAAAACTCAAGCAACAAAAGAAAAATAGATAAATGGGACCTCCTCAAAATTAAATACCTCAAAGGACTTTGTCAAAAGGGTGAAAAGGCAGCTGACTCAATGGGAGTCAGTAGATTTGCAAATCACATATCCAGTAAGGGTTTAATATCCATGATATATAAAGAGATTCTACAACTCAACAGTAAAAATTCTAATGACCTGATTTAAAAATGGGCAAAGACTGGAGGTTCTGAGGGCAGGGAGAGGGAAAAACAGGTGTAGAACGGAGGAATTTTTGGACTTGAGTATTGCCATGAATGACATTGCAATGACAGATACAGGCCATTAAAAATCTTGCCATAACCTATAGAATTTGGTGGGAGAGAGTGTAAACTGCAATGTAAACTTTAATCCATGCTTAGTGGCAATGTTCCAAATTGTGTTCATCAATTGCAATGAATATACCTCACTAATGAAGGATATTGTTAATGTGGGAAAATGTGGGAGGTGTGGAGAGTGGGGCATATGGGAATCACTTATAATTTTTATGTAGCATTTGTATAATCTAAGTATCTTTAAAAAATTTTTAAGAAGACTCTATAGGTAAATTATTAGTATATTTTAAAAATGGGCAAAAGACTTGAATAAACGTGTCCAAAGAAGAAATACAAATGGTGAAAAAACAGATGAAAAATGTTCAACATCACTAGCGATTAAGGAAATGCAAATCAAAGCTACAATGAAATATCATTTCACACCTATTAGAATGGTCACTACTAAAAAGACAGAGAACTACAAGTGTTGGAGAGGATGTGGAGAGATAGGAACACTTATTCACTTTTGGTGGGAATGTAGAGTGGTACAGCTACTGTGGAGGACTGTTTGTCAGTTCCTAATGAAGTTGAATATAAATTTGCCATGTGACCCTGCAATACCAATACTGGGTATATATACCCAGAAGAACTGAGAGTAGTGACATGAACAGACACCTGTGATGTTCATAGTGGCATTATTCACAATTGCCAAAAGATGGAAACAACCCAGGTGTCCACGAACTGATGAATGGATGAACAAACTATGGTATATACCCTCAATGGAATATTATGCAGTGGTAAGAAAAAATGAAGTTGTGATGCATATGACAACATGGATGAACCTGGAGGACATTATGTTGAGTGAAACAAGCCAGACACAAAAAGACAAACACTGTATAATTGCACTATTATGAACTAAATATATTGTGTAAACTCATAGAGTTAAAAACTAGAATATTGGTGACCAGAAAATAGAATGAGGTTAGAGAATGGAAAGCTGAGGGTAAATCTGTGCAGAACTGGTAAAAATGTTGTTTGTAAATGTTTGGAAATGTATAGAAATGTTGAATGCACATCATGGTGCTTGTAACTAGCAGTACTAATATATGGGTATGATAGTGGTTGAAAGGGAAATTCTGAAGTCCTGTGTATTACTAGAAGAAAAACTAAAAAGTGTAACATGAAACTATATAATGTAGCAAAACCTCATGTGAAACATGAGTAGGGGTAATATTGCATATATAATACTTTTTCTTTGAAACAGAACAAATATATGTTAATGTTACAAGATGTTAATATCAGGCAAAATACAACCAAAGCAAACTATGGACAGTAATGTACAGTAGTAATATATTAATAATCTTCCATTAAGGGAGAAAAGAAAAATATATTAAGAGAAAGAAACTAGACAAAAGGTAATACGTATTGTTTGACTCCATCTATACAACATATAAATACAAATAAATTAGAGAAATGGAAACAGAATAGCAGCTATGTATGGCAGAGGAAGGATAGATTGAGAGGTGATTATTAAGGGGTAGAGTTTTTTTGTTTGTATGTTTTTTGTTTATTATTATTATTGGAGCAATGAAAATACCCTAGTATTGGTTGGAGTGATGAATGCACAACTCTGTAATTATACCAAATACCATTGATTGTATACTTTGGATGGATTATATGTTTTATGAATATTTATCAGTAAAATTGATTAAAAATACTTTTTTTCTCCAAGGGGCTCAACAAACATGTAACGAATTTTTATTTGGTAATATTTAAAATTAGGATCATAATGGATGGTAGGATTTGTGGTTAATTTTACTTTTTTCTTCAAATGTTCCTCTACTGTTTGAATTTTTTAAAACAATAAATATATCATTTTCATAACAAAAGATAAATTAGCTCTATTTGAAAGAAAAAAGTACTTAGCCAATATTTTTATTTTTATAGGTCAGGCTACATAAACAAACAAACAAACACCTCTATGAGGCAATCCTCCCCAATTCTTGCTGTAAACAATATTTAAAGTTAGGTGAGACTGTGGTAGAATGAGTTATGTATCCCAGAAAAAATATGTTCTTAGTTTTAATCCTCATTCCTGTGGGTGTGCACCTTTGTAAATAGGACCTGTTAAAGATGTGTTTTTAGTTAAGGTGTGGAGCAACTGAACCATCCTGGGCCTTAATCTGGATTACTGGAGACTTTATGAAGAGGAAGCCATGGAGAGGAGCCAGAAGCTGGAAGTCAATAGAACCTAGAAGAGAAAGGAGAGGACATCCCATGTGACCTGAGGCAGGATATGGAGCCAAGGAAACCCAATACCAGAATGCTGAAGACTTTGTGTAGAAAGCATCGTTTTACTGATGCCTTGAGTTTGGACTTTTCCTAGACCCAAAACTATGACTCAAATACCATGTGTGATATTTGTCACAGCAGACTGCCAAACTAAAGGACTATCAGTTAATATCTCTAGTACACAAAAATATTTTATGAATCAGTAAGAAAATTATAAAAAAGTTTCAAAGATATAAATTGATAGGTATATTGCTTAGTTTTTATAGCTTTGGAACTTTGAAAAAGGAATCATACTGCAATGGATTCTTTTGAGATTACTTTTTGAGATTCATCCCTGTTTTAAAAATTCATTCAGGTTGATATGTGGGTTGGATAATATTCCATTGTAAGACCATACTGCAATTTATTTATTCATACAGACATCTGTGTTTTCTGACATGATAAAATGATGTGAACAGTCAGATATCAAAGCAATATTGTAGAATCATTTCACTTTGGTAAAAAGTAGATGCATAAGCATACAAGTTTTATACATACACAAACCCACACACTTGATTTGAAAGGCTTTGACACTACAGCTCTCTGACTCTTCAATGGAATGATTAAACCTAACCTGAAATTCAATTTCTAGGCCTTGAGAGAGTCAGAGCCTTTCTCAAAATTTCTGCTACCTCTTCGGGGTTATTTCCTTGTACTCTTCCTTGCCTTCACATTCCTACTTTCTTCTGCACTCTCTCACTCATGTTCAATATCATGAAATTAAAAATTCTCCTCAGTTCCTGGAAAAATTCCCTTGTACTCAGATATTTCATGAGTTTGATAATTTTATTAGAGTGACCCTAGGTGTCATGGGGAGAAAAGGCTTAGGGTAGCACACACAACCTGTCACCATGTGACAGGCTCCACTCATCCCGTTCTTTAAAGTCTGTCATTACTTTGGGCAACAGAAAATTTCTTTTCCTTGCCTCACTCAGAATAAGTCTGCTCATTTCAGAGCCTCTCAGGGTTTTACCATCTATCTTTGTTGGGGACCTTCACGGTGGCACATTTATTACGCACCTTGTCAGCAGCACTGGTGACTTGTAACATGGCCGCCAGGGCTGATGCAAGAACAGCCTGATCTATTGTTAGCCTTCTTCTAGGAAGTTTAGAGAGTTCGTGCCAAAACTTCCCCTTCACGCCGAAAGCAACCGCTGCTTACACTAGCAACGGCAACCACCAATCCCGAACCGCCACCCGTCTTTAGGTCCACCAATCATCACCCTTTTCCCCTCAGTATATATACCCTGTTTCTTCAATAAACTTTGGCAGCTTGATCAGAATCCTGTCTTGCTGTCATCTCTTGCGTCTCTTGTTCCATCCCATTCCCGCTCCCCCTCTCGTAGGTTCCCGTTGACAGTCCCGCGGGCCGGGATATATCTTAATACCATAAAGTATTTCATTCTCCAATATAAAATTGTATAAGAGAAATTCTGGTGAATTCAAATATCTTCCTTTTTTTTACACAGCAAAATGGATGATGGGATTATAGTGATTTAAACAATCTCCATTATACAATTCCATAATGGCATAATTTTAAAAGTGTGCTTTGCATTTATAATTCGAAAATACAATTTTACATAAAAATGCTATGAAAGGGTTTTAAAAATAGGCCTAGAGATTGATAGCAGTGGTTTTCAAACCCTTTTGAACACCATTCACAATAAGAAATACATATATAGCTACTTAGTACACCCAACTGAAACAAAAGTTTCATGAAACAGTTCTCATCCTTGTTATATGAGATAGTCTCAATAAATTGATTTCACAATCCAATAATGGATCTTTTCTTGAATATTGAAAACAGATCTACCGGTTTCTCCAAATATGTTGATTTAATCCTGAAAATTAAAAATAGCTTAATCTAATTATTTATTTCTCATTATTTGTATGAGGAAACTGATGAAGTATATTTCTTATTTTCTTTCTACTTGCCATATTCTTATAGAGATCCAACCTCACAAAGAAATGAGGTCTATATATACCTTTCTGCTCTCTCTTTGCTAACAAGGAATATTTTAAAGAATGTCAGTTTTAATTCAAAGTCATGATCCCAAGTGTCATTGAAGTTTTTCAATTTCTGAGAATGGCTTTTGTGTTTGGCAAGGGCTATCTGTGATTATCTGGGTCTTAAATTAGTATTCAATTTATTACAGTTCTAAATTTAAAAAAAATTGTTTTTCTTAAGCTTTGACCTTAAAACTGAAAAATATGTCTATAAAAAGTCAATTATTTTCACTTGTTCTTTGATTACAGATTAAATTCCTCAAACATTTAACTCCATTAAAAAAAGTGAATTGAGTTCCTGTAAACATTTTTTAAAAATGCATACAAATTGTGACTACCTAAAATATCTCCAGATATTGTCAAATATCCCTTGAGAAGCAAAATCACCCATCCTCCATTGAGAACTACTAATAAATAGGTATAAAATTAAAAAAATAGCAGCTTATAACCTTATACATGGCTTTTCTTATAGTACTGCCTAATATTGGTTTAACATTGCAAATCTTCTCTCCATAATCTAAATACCTTAGTCTGAGAGTAAAATAAATTCTATAATTAGTGTGGGAAAAAAAAAGAAACTGATTTAAAAATGCTTGCACAACATTAGTAGCCTTTTTCCAAATACTACAAATGCTTTCTATGGTACCATCCTTCTAAGCTCTTAATCATCTCCTATATATCTAATAGAACACTTATAACCCAGTAAATCAGGCTGTTAACATTTGAGTGCCATTTATAAACAAATCAAAGGTTTTATACTTTTTGAAGTAAAATCTCAAATCAAATATCAATTACACATTTAAAATTGAAATCCTGCCATATAGTGTGGGCTGAGATTACTGATTATAACGTTTCAGACTGCAATACAAATTCAAGACTCGGTTACAGAATGATTCTATCCAAATCACAGGTGGACAGGCTGAACTGAGTCAGATATTCTCTGCTATATCAACAGGCCCCTAACCCTGAGCCAGGATTTGGTTTTGTAACCAAGTACATCATGTGTGCCTGCATCATTTCAAGTTTCTTTTTCTTTTTTCCTTTCTAAATTTTCATTGTAAACTCTTTCAATATTTTAACTTCATTTTACTGGAAAATGTTCAGCATATACAAAAGAAGTTAGAATAGCATAAGAGTCCCACATACAACCATCAACTAGATTTGACAATTATTAGTTCATGATGAATCTTCTTTAAACTAAACTCCCATCTGTTCCCTCCACCTGTGGTTTATTATTTAGAAGCAAATCCATGATACCATGCCATCTTTCAACCTGCTTAACTTATGACCTATCTTCAAAAGTCTCTAGAAGTTAAGGACTTAAAAATGAAAAGAAGTGCAACACCATTATCTCACCTAAAATTAATAATTACTTGATATCATTAAATATTTAGAAAGTGTTCAAATTTCTAAATGTCTTATAAATATCTTTTATAGTTTTTAAAAATCTGTATCCACATAAGGTTTCTGTGATATTTTGATATTTTTCTTATTTCTCTTTTAACCTATTGGTTTCCCCCTCCATCTCTTATTTTTTTTTCCTTGACATTTATTTGTTGAAAAAATAGTTCCGTAGAGATTTCCAATCTTAATTCTGCTGAATTCATCCCCATGGTGTCATTTTATATGTTGCTTCAGTCTCTATTTTCCCTGTAAATCAGGTTTTTAATGCAGAGGCAGATTCAAGTGTGATTTTTTTTTGGGGGAGGGAAAGTAGGAAGTAGAAGACAAGACTAATTTACAGGTAGTGGAATATCCAATTAGGAGACATATGATATCTGGTCATCTCTTCAACCTTTTTAAAATCACTTGACTTGAAAATGGAATTGGGCACCTCTGTATAGGTTGCAGCTAATTTCTTTGTTGGCTGATTAGAGTTATTTAAATTCTGCTCTCCTCTTTTTGGTTTGTAACACTGTCTTTTTTTGTGTGGGAGTAGCATTAATAGAATTCCTCACCCTTTTCATGTTTTACTTTATTATATGTCTCACAGACCACAATTTTGTAGTTTTTGTATTAGCAAAAAGCTACCACATAAGCTGAGCTTCATTCCCTGTCAGAGGAGATGAGCCTGATGTTCCTCTCTTCTGAACTCAAATAATCATTTGTACAGGTCATAGAACTGAAGCAGGTGGAACAAATCCTTTCGAACACAATTAACTTTTAACCTACATGTAGGAAAAGTGGAAATCCAGTCTTCCAAAGTACCACTTCTTTGGCTTGAAATTACAGAAAGGATTCTTTCATTTCTTTGTCCTAAGTTTGGGTATTTTAAAAAATATATTAAATTTATTAGTACTTTATTGTGTCTTAATGTTAATCAAAATTTTAAACTTTTGACCCTTTCCTGAGATCTGACTTTGCAAGAGAAGGTTAGGGTTTTTGCTAGGGGCTGGTCCTTTTGATAAGGGAATTCTGATAAATGCTTGTGTCATATGCTTAGGAGTCATACTGAGTAACTTGTCAACCACAGGGGAGTCTAAGAGGGAAGAAAAGAGGAGTTGATATGATATTTCAATTCACCTGGATCCTGATTTAACATTTTGGATTATTCTAGAACCCAATCCATCTCTCTGAGTTTTGTTACCTTTGAATTTTGAATGCTAAACTTTTTTTTTTGACCATCAGCATAACTATTCTACTCCATTAGCATTTATGCAAAATCCAACTGCCTTTGGCAAATTTATTGGTCTATTATTGTTGAAAATTGTTGGTGGAATGTAATGTTGAAAGTAATTTTTTTCTACTTATTTGACAAAATCTATCCTAGAGAACAAATAGCTACTGACATAAATATTTAAGTGGCTGTTATTCATGAGGAAAAATATCCTTAAAAGTAGTTCTTCTTTAGCATTCAGATGAGTAAAACCCAGTTTATCAAAATTTCTGATTGGCTTTGTAATGAAATATATAAAAAATACTAGGGTCTTTATGTCCCCATTATGTCCTTGCAGACAACATTTTGTAGGAAGCAAGTATGTTAAAGTGACTCTTTCAAGTGCCATCAAAATTATTTCGGAGAGCAGATATAGCTCAAGTGATTGAGCTCCTGCTTCCCATGTATGGGGTTCTGGGTTTGATCCTTGGTATCTCCTAAAAACAAACAAAACAAACAAATGAAAAAGCCAACTTTAGGGAAGCGGGAGTGGCTCAGTCAATAGAGCCCCCGTTTACCATAT